>VMBQ01015040.1:0-13899 GCA_007657795.1 Dreissena rostriformis | reverse complement strand
TATTAAACTCGTCCAGAAAATTCGTTAGTAAGCTCGCCAGAGGCTCGCTAACTAACAAAATTCCTGAACTCGTTTAATAAAATATGTTATGAAATGACAACTCATGTCAGATATATATATACTATGAAGACTATACATTATAACATATATTTATATTCCATTTAAAATATATCACATGTACTAATTTAAGGTCATATTCATTTTTTTATGTTAAGCAGAAAAACGTGTCTCTGGCAATTGAAACACTTATGCCATGTTCAGTCGCATCAAGTTTAACCTCTATCCAACGTAGTAAGAAGATAATATAGCAGCACGCAAACTGATGCTACCTGGCTTTTCCCCTGTTGAAGTCACTCAAGTGTGAACGTTTGTTTTACAAAGTTCCGGTTTCTTCTAAGCAATAAAGATGCCCCATTCGTTGATGTACACATTAAAAATCACAAAAACGTTGTTATGTTATCATCATGGTCTCTGTCATGTATACTTGCATATATAGATAAAGAAATTTAACTTATTAAGTCTTGTTTATTTTTATCGCTGTGTTGTCTCCCTTTATTTTGTAATCGCATTCATTGTTTTCCCGAGCTTCTCTTACTTTATTCTGAGAAGCGATGGAGTGTGAGTGATACATTTTACTTTAGTGTTCCACCGGTTAAGATCTGTAAATAATTGCTTTTTTAAACATCTAGCGGAACACAATAAGTTGTAAATGTATCTTAGGATGTTTTTTGTTTGTTTTGTTTTTNTATATATATATATATATATATATATATATATATATATATATATATATATATATATATATATATAATTAACATACTTGTAGAGATATTTTCCATTTCTATTTAGTGTGACATTACTTTTTTAAGGATACACTTGCATGTTGGATGCATCAGCAACGTAAATCCACACATACATGCGTTGTCTCGATAGGCTATCGATTTAAACCTTTATTGGAAAACTACCTTACAACAAGAGTATTTGGAGGTTTTGACTCGTTTTCGAAAGATCAAGTCTGATATTTAACACATTCATCGCTCGATTTGTTGATGCATTTAACTATAGGTGTTAACAAGGATAAATAAAAGCACAGAAGGCACTGCAGTTGTTAGCTATTGTGTAAACAGAGGTCATAATAGTACCGCATTTTGGTGTAAACCCAACTTCGGTCGTCACAACCACAGAGCGACCACAGTGCGTTGAAGTAGTACTTTTCGTTTCACTATAAATGCATAATTTCAACGCATTATGTTGTTCTATGATTTTGAAGACCAAAATCGGGTTTGAACCAAATTACGGTTCTACTATGCGCCCTGTTTACACTTTAAAGAACAACTGCAGTGCCCTCATCACTTTGATTTTTACTATAAGATACCAACCCTTGTCAAGGTTGTGTTAGTATTTTAAGTTTATTCGCCCATGAGCATATACTGTAAGCCCTCCTGATGTCATTTCCGGTTGCCCATCGTGGAAACACTCCTTCAGTGGTATTCGAACTCGGGCCGAAAAACATCGCATACTTCAATGAGGTTTTTACCCCTCGACAGTAGTGTGATCAAAAGTGTGCATGAGTAATATGGTGTTTCATGTTCATTTAATTTTTATAATGATATAAAAATACATTTTAATTAGAGTTTCTAAACACGAGACCTTTGTGTAAAGTTACCTTTTTATACAAACTTATTTAATAATAATGTTACTTTTGTAAATAGCGACTTAGCCGTAGTTTTCAAATATATGTATATTAAATGTTGTTTTTATCAAAGACCAATCTTTTGATAAAATTACCTAAATGTTTTGAATATTCGTTGAGTGATATTATCTCCAAGATGACTATATTCACAATACAATAAAACATCTCTACATACCCTATGTTTGGTAATTATCGTCAATCAATAAAAAAAATCATGCTGATACGCTGATAAATTACACAACGATAGAACAGTAAACTGTGATGGTGTGGCGTGTTCTGAGAAAACTGGACAAAATGCATGTGCGTAAAGTGTCATCCCAGATTAGCCTGTGCAGTCCGCACAGGCTAATCCGGGACGACACTTTCCGCCTAAACTAGATTTTCGCTAAGCAGAGACATCATTTAAACTAACAATTCCATAAAAGCGGAAATTGTCGTCCCTGATTAGTCTGTGCGGACTGCACAGGCTAATCTGGGATGACAATTTACGCACAAATATTTTGTCCAGTTTTCTCAGAGCACGCCACATGGTCTCTGTTACACAAAACTAGATATTTTAACGCCAGGTCTTGGGTCAATAAATTAAGTATACATCCTAACTATGAGTGCGCACTGGACGATATTATCCCAATAAGTCATATACCCAAGTCAGACAATGCGTGCTTTGTTCATGCCGCACCCAATAAACCGTTTTCAAAACGAATTGCTTGCATCCATAGTAATCAGATGTGGAATACAATTGTTCAAAGTCTCGTGCAATTGCGCAATGAAACCAGATCACAGAACGTGCACAATGATTCGTACTTGTCATGGAATAACAAACATAACATTTTTAAAACTGATTAGCTAGTTATGCAAAACCAACTAAGAAACCACGGATTAATATGGTTTAGGTTCATTAGTAATTTAGGAATTTTAGTTATAAATACAGTTAAAATCTAAGCCGCATTATGATGAGTAAATCGATGTTACTTATATTCCTTTGTACTTTTGGACTTATAAATTCATCAAGGGGAATGACAAAAACGAGCAGTTCGTATGAAACTACAACTGAAACAACAGCGACCAGTTCTGATGACACCACAATTGAAACAACAGCGACCAGTTCCGATGAAACTTCAACTGACACAACAGCGACCAGTTCTGATGAAACTACAACTGAAACAACGGCGACCAGTTCTGATGAAACTACAACTGAAACAACAACGACCAGTTCTGATGACACCAAAATTGAAACAACAGCGACCAGTTCCGATGAAACTACAACTGACACAACAGCGACCAGTTCTGATGAAACTACAACTGAAACAACGGCGACCAGTTCAGATGACACCACAATTGAAACAACAGCGACAAGTTCTGATAAAACTATTTCTGAAACAACAGCGATCAGTTCCGATGAAACTATTACTGAAACAACAGCGACCAGTTTGGATGAAACTACAACTGAAACAACAGCGACCAGTTCTAATGAAACTACAGCTGAAACAACAGCGACCAGTTCGGATGACACTTCAACTGAAACAACAGCGATCAGTTCTGATGAAACTACAACTGAAACAACAGCGACCAGTTTGGATGACACTACAACTGAAACAACAGCGACCAGTTCGGATGACACACCCATTGAAACTTCAGCGACTAGTTCCGATGAAACTATTACTGAAACAACAGCGACAAGTTCCGATGAAACTATAACTGAAACAATAGCGACCAGTTCGGATGAAACTAGTACTGAAACAACAGCGACCAGTTCTGATGAAAGAATAACTGAAACAACAGCGACCAGTTCGAGTGAAACTACTAGTGAAAGAACAGCGACCAGTTCCGATGAAACAACAACTGAAACAACAGCGACCAGTTCTGATGAAACTTCAACTGAAACAATAGCGACCAGTTCTGATGAAACCACAACTGAAACAACAGCGACCAGTTCTGAAGAAACAACAACTGAAACAACAGCGACTAGTTCCGATGAAACTTTTACTGAAACAACAGCGACCAGTTCTGATGAAACAACAACTGAAACAATAGCGACCAGTTCTAATGAAACAACAACTGAAACAACAGCGACCAGTTCTGATGAAACCACAACTGAAACAACAGCGACTAGTTCCGATGAAACTATTACTGAAACAACAGCGACCAGTTCAGATGAAACAACAACTGAAACAATAGCGACCAGTTCTGATGAAACCACAACTGAAACAACAGCGACCAGTTCTGATGAAACAACAACTGAAACAACAGCGACTAGTTCGGATGAAACTACAACTGAAACAACAGCGACCAGTTCCGATGAAGGTACAACTGAAACAACAGCGACCAGTTCCGATGTCACTGCGACCACAAGAACAACGACAACGAAACGTACGTTTATTTTGTCATATTCGCCCCAACGTTGAGAAACGTGGCGTGTGAAAACATGGCTGTTTTCACGTTCATACAGATTTTAACGTAGATTCTGAATCCGAAACGGATGTATCTTTTGATATAAAATATGTACATTATATTAAAGAATGCAAAATGATTTGATAACTAGTGCGATACTGCGCGAAATTAGATCCACGACGCTTAACGTATTTAACTCAAGTAAAACAGATATAAAGGGAGAACGTGTATGAACAAGGAAGAGGTATAATACATTTTGCAAGAAGAAAGCCTTTCTTATAGGCAAACAATATTGAAAAATTAAGAAACACAAACCAAGGGACTATCTGCGAATTTTCAAATAGAAAAAAACAGCATGATTAAAAATAAACTATCTTTAGAAGAATTTACAAAGTCTTTTTGAGAACCTTTAATAGCAATATGTCTGATGTTTTAGTTGTTCTCACCGAACAAAGTAGTACTGTTGAATCATTTATGTAAGATATTTTATTTCTTCAACTACTTTACTGCGCAGCTTGACAATTTTCAACGGATATCCTAAATAGCTATACTGTAAACAAACCAAATATGATTTTGAATTGTCGCAGACGAGCACATTTATGCATAATTAAAATAAAGCACTGTGTTACGTCATAGTCATGTGGTATTTTCGCGTTGCGTAGGTAGTCATTAACAATCTGGGGCTATACATAGAACAGGTAAAATCGAACTACCGTCGATTACCTCCTCTGTTAATAACGCGTTACGCGTTATATACTGGTTTGAATATAAATGCAATTGTGTTAATTTTACTATTATTTGCGGATGACATGTCTATTTAAGGCACGTCACCTGCTGAAGTTCAATCACATTTAGATAACTGATATTTATACTGCAATTCTTCGGGGCTAACGCTTCAAAAACTAAAAATGGTATTTTGGAAGGGAGGAGGATTCAAAATGAGCATACAATGAAAATGGTATTGAAGTTGTTGATAACTTTTACTATTTAGGCACGGTGTTGAATTATACTGGACGTTTGTAATTAAATCAAGAACATTTGGTTGGTAAAGCACTTTAAGCCATAATTACATTATTGATTAAATGAAATTACATAAAAAAATATTCTGTAAATTGGTTCACTCTATATTAAATTATGCTTCAGAAGTATGAGGTTTTACAAAATCAGATAATAATAAAAGTATACATTTATACTTGTGCAAACGAGTGCTTAAGGTTCAAATAAATATCTGTATGTTGCTATTTAGGGAGAATCAGATAGATATCCATTGTATGTAAACAGGTTTCTTAAAATTATAAAATATTGATTTAAAATTCTAAACAACGAAAATATCGTTATGTAGATAATAATGTAAACAAACACGCTTTAAACGATTGTAATAAAGGTTATATAAAGGTTATACAAATTGGGTCTTGAATGGCAAGACCATGTTGAATAAGTTTTATTAAGAAATAGAATGTATTTGTTATGTATTTGAACATCCAAGCGTCGTACAAGTAAATAGTTTTGCTAGCGAGATCAAATGTAGACGTGTGGATAATTTTGAACAAGAGTGAACAAGAGTGGTATGGTACATGGAATACTAGTTCTGTATTGGATATGTATAAAGTTTGCAAAACCTCTTTTGAATATGAAGAATATTTGGACATACTTCCTAGACGTCTGCGATTATTTGTTTGTAAGATTTACAGTCTTTGCACGTCCGTTGAGAATCAAAACTGGAGTATATGGTCAGATTAACATTCCCCGAAATGCACGTTATTGTTTATGCTGCGACGTAGACGAATATCATGTTGTCTGTATATTGCGGAATACCGTTAGTGCCATCGTGGTTACACATTAAAATCCAGAGGGCGAGAATGCGAGAACGCGAGAGTACGATGACGGGAATGCGACAATACAATGACGACGCATTGAACAGGTAAATGGCGCATTGTCGTCATCGTACTATCGCGTTCTCGCCATCGCGTTCTTGCATTCTCGCCATCGTATTGTCGCACTGTCGTCATCGTATTGTCGCATTCTCGTCATCGTTCTCTTGCGTTCTCGCAATCTCGCCCTCTGGATTTTAATGTGAAACCACGATGGCCCTAACGGTATCCCGTAGTATATGCCGCTGGTACACTATTTTAAAAAAGCTGTATATTTTATATTAACCCATCTACGTATACATTCCACAAATTGTTAGTTTTATGTGAAAAATTAGAAATTTATAATGTATGTAAATATATCAAAGAAGCTTTAATTATAATAAATACGATCCTAAATAATACTGTTTATTAAATTACCCCTTCGATGGACCTTACGCGTTCTTGCCATCGATTGTGTTTATATGTTTTTGTACTCTTGATTGACTATTTTTATGTTAAATAATGTTATGTTGTTATACATATTTACGTGACCGAAAATTATGTAAATATGTTAGTATGATTACGATGAACTGTTGTATAAGCTTGAATGAAATGTCTGTCTATCTGTCTTTCTGTCTAAAAAAATAATTTTGTATGTTGTTTTCGTTTATTCAGGAAAGCAAACCATAGTGATACAAACTCTCTTGCATTTTACCATACACTCTTCTGTTTATGTCCGCAGTTCAGGTTTTAGACGATGCATACTATGAGGAGGAGAAGGAAGCCGCTGACGAAAAGGCGCAGGCCGCCGTCGCTACCGGCGCCACAATCGTCGGCGTCGTGGGGATAGCCGTGGTCGGCATCAGCATCGCGGCTTCAGTAGCTGCCACCCAGGCAGCGGTGATCGCAGCGCCTGCCACCGTCGCTGCCACTACTACAGCCGCAACGGCGTTTGGCGCGAACGCGGGAGTTGCAAGCGCAAATATCAGCGCGTCGGTGGCGGTACCGATGGTGTCAGCGGTCTGATGGGACGTTGCTCAATTACGTTGAATTTATGAAGGTTTTAGACTTGTAATGCACATAATGTGATGTGAATTGAAGCTGGGGCTTGAAATGTGTGCGCTTAAAATTCAGCTACAGTATACGCCAGACAGCAGGAAAGATCGGACTTGTTTCTCAAAGATAGGGGGCCTCCCCTAAGGAGGTCCTATTAATATCTTTAAACTGGCTAAACTATCTTGGGAACCGTTTGTATCTTGTTGATTATATTTTGTGGACATGGAATGTGACGTGATAAATAGCAGAATAAATGTCCTCGAGTTGGATGCGTCATTATTCCACCGAATTATGCAACACGACATTACATAGTGCATACATTTTAATATCATATCACTTAGCAATACGGATAACCATATCACGAATACATTTAAAGCAACAGTTCACATGGTTTAGTCTGTGAGCTTAATTTTCTAAAACGTTTACTATTTATGCTAAAAAAGGCATCTTCATTAATATGCAAATATATAAGAGTTTAAAAGGCAAATTACTTATGCATTATAAAAAGTTTGACGTATAACGACTGTTTTAAATGATTTATACTGGTAAATATAAGCTAACATTTTATTCAAACTAATATCATTGTTTCGAATTCATAACATATCTACAAGAATATTTATCAGTCAAAACGCTAGTCAATACATTTTATGTCCTCAAATTTTATTAGATCTTTAGAAAAAAATAGTACATCAACCAAACTTTATGAAACTGTCCCTTTCACAAACTAAATAAATGGCAAGAGAGATGATCGCGAAGAAGATTGTGATAATAGCTTATTGATTTGTTATTTTTTCTGATCAGTCAGCTTTAGACACTGTGGTGTATTACATAACAACTTATTGGGACAATGTTGATTGAAAAGATATTTCGTTTAGATAAGTGATCGGCTGGTCCACTTAGATGCAATATACATGTAATTGTTCACACAACTGTTTAATTGATAGTTGTAACACAATATGACCGAAATATGTTATTTAAAGATGCCACATTTACCAACTTACCAACATTTACCAACGTTTACTTGAAATATCCGTCCCGTTCTAAAACAAATACCCCAAAAGACTCCATTTTGTCAGCCAATTACATCTCACCTCACTTTAACGCAGTCAGCTCCCGTATACGCATACCCGCAACCCTGCTAGTAAATAGGTCATTCCCACATGTACATAGGACTAATACACATATCTCCTTTTTTTCTCAAATATAATCAACAACATCAAAATGTATGATGTCAAAATAAGTTAACAAAAGCAGATACTATAACCCGGGTCATTTGGATCAGTATCTTACTAGCTTACGTGCACATTACTCGACAATTCAGGCTTTATACAAAACAGATAAAACTAGTTACAAACGCTTTTAATTCCAAAATTCTTAAAGGGACTGTAAACCACGAATGACGAAAATAGAAAAGTTCTAAAATACGGTATTGTTTACAATTATTAGTTTATATTGATTAAAATATCACGACTGGTACATTATACATTACTTGAAAAAGTTCATATTTTCAGTATATTCGGTAAGAAAATTTCGCGATGTGAAATCAAACGTACATCGCGAAAATGGGTTACATAACTATATACACACTATAAATAATGCAAGTAGACTGATCATTTTATATATTAAATATAAACAATTCACTACGCATGCACAATTTGCATTCCTGGGTTTACCACGTGACGATGATGATCACTCTACTTGCGTTATCTATAGTTAACTGGTAGTTACCTGGAAGACATACCAGTAAAAGTAAATAAATAAAGTAAAAATAAAAAATAAACTTTTTTCAAGTAATGTTTTATACCAGTCGTGATATTTAAATCGATATAAACTAATAATCGTGAAAATACGGTATTTTAGAAATTTTTCTTTTTTCGTCATTCGTAGTTTACAGTCCCTTTAAGTGTCTGATCAATTTGTATGAGTTTACTGAACGATAGTTCTATATATATTACATAGTTATGTATGTGTTATTATGTGTGTGTCTGCGTGTGCGTGTGTGTGTGTGTACGCGCGCGCGTGTGTGCTCGCGTGTGTGTGTGCGTGTGCGTCTGTGCGTGCGTGTGTGCGTGTGTGTGTGTGGAATTTACAGGTTTCTCCCTTTTTTGAATGATCAGAAGTTGTCATTTTGGGGTTGTGAACCGTTTTCTGTAATAAAACACTCATTAAATTGCTATCTATTCGAACTTCATAGATTGGTGAATGTTTCGTTTTTTATAAGGGATGGGACTGAATACAGAATACTGAAAAAATAGTTGTTTTTTTAAAGAAAAATACCATAAAACGCGGAAAGTGTTGTCCATGATTTTCTCTAAGAATTATGCACAAACGCCATACTTGTATTTAAGGTCTTGCTATTTGTTTTATCCTTATGCTTTATACTGATTATACGATTGTCAACGGCTTGCCTTTCCGTTTGTCTGTTTGTCCGTGAGTTCTTTGTCCGTCTGCCCTTTGTCCGTCTTTACGTCCCTCATTCTGCACGTATGTCTGTCTTCAAAGGCACAAACATAAAGACGAATGTCCATGCTTGTCTGTGGTGTTTGTCAAAATAGAAAAAAATACAACTTCTGTTGTGATCCGGATCGAGATGTTGTTATGTATTTTTTTATTAATTTCATTGTGCATATTGCTGTTTGTTTGTACATATGAATACGAGGAATGTATTTTTGAAAGAACAAGAAATAAATAGATATAATTATTTTTTTAAATAACGTTGTCCAATACAAACACAATTAAAATATAATTTTTGCCAAACATATTGTTAAGATCTTCCCATGTAACCAGTGTGCACATTGTGCCTCGCTTGACAAAGCTTTAACCCATTTGTGCCTAGTGGACTCTCCCATCCTTCTAAATTGGATCAATTTATTACAAAAGTTAGGGATGTCTAGTATATTTATTTCTATATTTAGAATATTTCTTACAGAAATTCCTTCATGCAAACAGCGCAGACCCTGGTGAGACGCCGCATCATGCGGCGTCTCATCTGGGTCTACGCTGTTTGCCAAGGCCTTTTTTCTAGACGCTAGGCATAAATGAATTAAACAGTTGTATACATATTCAAAACATAAATCAACACATGCCAAGTAATAATCATTATTTTGAAACCGCGCGCATATATAAGACACATGGTAATAACCACAATACATCATCATATCATGTAGGTTTAACGTTAATATGATCTTTATAAAGACTTAAAGTAAGTAAACCGATCAAGACATCGGGCATTTTAATATACCCTTAGGATAGAATCAATAAGTTTTGAACTTCCTATTTAAAAAAAGAATCTTAAAGCACTTTAAAGGAAGACGGAATGACGATAATGATATCATGCGATTGCCACACGTATTAAAATAGCAAACTGATTCTTTATCATTTACATTACAAAAGGCACCCATTTGATACCGTGCCCCTTAAAAAATACCAACTACCAAATTAAGAGTATCTTTAAAGGTACAATTCACATTGTTTTTGTATGTGAGCGTACTTTTCTAAAATATAAACGTTTATGTTCACAAAGCAATGTTTTACATACAAATATGGCAATGATTACATAGCTAATTATTTACATAAAATAAAAAGTTGTTCGTATAATAACTGTTAATTTGAACAGATTTATACTTGTTAATATTTACACTTTATTAACACTAACATTATTGTATCGAATTATTAAAAGATCAACAAGGATATTTATCAGCCATAACACCAGTCAATACATTTTTTGAATATCCTTTACACAATTCCTTTCTTTTCAAGTATGACTTTATAATAATATTACATTTATCTGATATTATGAAACCCTTTACAAAACTGCACCAATTTGAGGATCGTGACGAAGATAGTGACAATCGCGTTCCTTTTTCCCGGCCTGAAGGGAATAAGCCATAGACTGGTTCACTACAAATCGCGATGACTTTTTCCAGACATAATTTTGGTAAACATAACCCGTCTCAAATGTGACAATTGTGCGCTCTGTGACACAAAGTGCGTCAACGGCATAGCTTATTGCTTTTTGTTTTTTACCTAATCAGACCGTTGCAGACAATGGCGTGTGTTACATCAAAACGTATTGATACAGTGCTGAATTAAGATATTTCGTGTAGATTAGTGATCGCTTTAATGTAGTTCAATTGTTCACAAACTGTTTCATTGATACAGGTTATAGTTGTAACACAATATGACCGAACTAGGTTAGCTAGTTATTTGAAGGAGCCACATTTAACAAATACAACGGAAAAAAAAATACTTTGAGATTTGTTTAATATGTTTGTAAATAATTTAAAACAATTAAATATCGTGTGCAAGGTATCATGTCTAAGGTATCATGTCTAGGGTATCATGTCTAAGATATCATATAATACGTATCAAGTCCTTGATACCTTGTCTTAGACGTTTTAGATCTAATTTCTTAAATATCATGTCTTAGGTATCATATCTAAGGTATGATGTTTATTGTTTTTTTATCTCGTTTATCAGCAATCGGTGATTAGGTACCTTTATTATTTACAGATATTTATTGTCGGTCACCAAGTTTAATTGGGTTAATTTCGAGTTTAAGTCGATTGTTGTTAATGCATTAATCCATACTAAATGTATTGAATGATCAATCGGTCGCAGTCCTCAATATTGAAAAATACTTGTTTTTTACCTAATCAGACCGTTGCAGACAATGGCGTGTGTTACATCAACACGTATTGATACAGTGCTGAATTAAGATATTTCGTGTAGATTAGTGATCGCTTTAATGTAGTTCAATTGTTCACAAACTGTTTCATTGATACAGGTAATAGTTGTAACACAATATGACCGAACTAGGTTAGCTAGTTATTTGAAGGAGCCACATTTAATAAATACAACGAAACAAAAATACTTTGAGATTTGTTTAATATGTTTGTAAATAATTTAAAACAATTGAATATCATGTGCAAGGTATCATGTCTAAGGTATTATGTATAAGGTATCATGTCTAAGATATCATATAATACGTATCAAGTCCTTGATAAATTGTCTTAGACGTTTTAGATCTAATTTCTTAAATATCATGTCTAAGGTATCATGTCTAAGGTATCATGTTTATTTTTTGAATTTCGTTTATCAGCAATCGGTGATTAGGTATCTTTATTATTAACAGATATTTATTGTAGGTCACCAAGTTTAATTGGGTTTATTTCGAGTTTGAGTCGATTGTTGTTAATGCGTTAATCCATACTAAATGTATTGAATGATCAATCGGTCGCAGTCCTCAATATTGAAAAACACAAATAACCTGTGCGATGTTATAATGATAAAATGTTCGGACATTTAAATCTAAGGTTCAAAAATCGATTATTCGAAAATATTCGAATAATGAAAGTATTCAGATAAATAATAATAATAATAATAATAATAATTATTATTATTATTATTATTATTATTATTATTATTATTATAATTATTCTTATTATTATTATTATTATTATTATTATTATTATTATTATTATTATTATAAAAACCATTAAAAATACATATCTCTAATCATATGTCGTTTAAGAAATTATAATTTAAAAAAAAACGAGTAAAACTTTGAACCTATAAATGTTCTATGATTTTTTACATGGATTGAAACATTTTTAGTGTATTAGTTTCACCGCACACATTTTAAGTTCCAACTTCCTTCACTTCAATTTACACGAGGTTCATGACAGGTCTAAAACATTCAACATTACGAATGTCATATCATTCATTGGCAAAGTCCATATAACAAACACAATCATCAGAGTTTATCCTTAGACGATTTAAGCAACGCCCGTCAGACCACCGACACCATCGGTACGGCAAAGGACGCGCCAATATTGGCGCCTGCAACTCCCGCGTTCGCGCCAACCGCCGTCGCGGCTGTAGTAGTGGCGGCGATGTTGGCGGGCGCTAAGACCACCGCCGCCTGTGTTGCAGCTACGTAAGCCGCGATGCTTATGCCGACCACGGTTATCCCGACGACGCCGACGATTGTGGCGCCGGTAGCGACGGCAGCCTGCGCCTTAGCGTCTGCGGCTTCCTTCTCCTCCTCATAGTCTGCATCGTCTATAACCGGAACTGCGGACGTAAACAGAAAAGTGTACGGTAAAATGCAAGAGATTTGGGATTGGTATGATTCCCTTTTCTGGATACAATGAATCATATATAAAAGAAATAAGACAATTTTCTTTTTTAGATGAAATTGTTGTAGTCGGACGACCGACGGACGACAGCCAATAACAACATATTATAGTATGCTCTCCTGTGGTTTATAGCGTTATATCAATGAATTAATACTGATAAAATAACTGTTTCAAACAATGAAATTTAACCCATTTATGCCTAGTGGACTATCCCATCCTTCTAAATTGGATCAATTTATTTCCAAAATAAGGGATGTCTAGTATATTTTTTAGTATATTTAGAATATTTCTTACAGAAATTCCTTTAAGCAAACAGCGCAGACCCTGATGAGACGATATTGAAGATATTTCAGTTTCGGAATCAGAATCTTCTTAAAAATCTGTATGCACGTGAAAACAGTTCGGTTTTCTCAAGCGGAAGCCATATCCTTTTTATCAGATTGGGACGAATCTAAAAAAAAGACTCTTACGATGCGTTGGGCTAGCTGGTGCATCAGTTTTAGTTTCATCGGTACTGGTCGCTGGTGCATCAGTTTTAGTTTCATCGGAACTGATCGATGATGCATCAGTTTTAGTTTCATCGGTACTAGCCGCTGTTGTTTCAGTTGTAGTGTCATCCGAACTGGTCGCTGTTGTTTCAGTTGTAGTGTCATCCGAAGTGGTCGCTGTTGTTTCAGTTGTAGTTTCATTAGAACTGGTCGCTAAAAAGTGTCAATACTGTCTTAATTGCTTGTTATGGAATGAAGTGATATATTGACGTCATCTTTTG
>VMBQ01015039.1:0-12066 GCA_007657795.1 Dreissena rostriformis | reverse complement strand
GGTAGCTATGAGCATATGTGCGACGGTGACGGAATTTTCATCTGACCCCTGGGTCAAAAGTTATGGGTGAATAAATGGGTAAAATGGGTAAAACAACTCATTTTATTAACAACATGCGACACACATGATAACAACTTTTGACCCAGGGGTCAGATCAAAATTCCAAATAGTGTGTAACATTCAAGGTTCTAGTGCTAATAGTGTAGGAGGAGATAGTGGCCAATGGGGGTTTGGGTGGGGCCTGGTCAGAGATTTTCACTCATTTATTTAGGTTATTTTTTTATTAACTTCTTCATTTCTACACCGATTAACTTCAAACTGATACTAAACATCTCTTATGACAATACGGTCAATTGCAAATATGCATGGCCCCATTACCAACCCCGGGGTGCCCCGCCCACATAGACCACGCGCACACAAAATTTAGTTTTAACTTAACTTCTTCATTTTTTCACTAATTGACTTCAAATTAATTCTGAACATCTCTTATGACAACACGGTCTATCTCGACCATCCATGTACCCATCCCGGGGCTCCACCAACATAGGCCTTGCCTACCCAAAATTGCCTTTAAATATAACAGCTATGCGGCATTGGGATACGCGTCGGCTTCTGCCGCGCCAGTTCTAGTTACCGTTTGTTACTTTAGCGGATATAGATATATGAAAACCTTTTTAAGAATGACAGTGCAGCCAAACACGCGATCTGATTAAGAAAAATTTAATTTCCCCTTATTTGTTTCATGCATGTATATGTATTTGCCATTTTATTTTAAATTCCTTGTAAGAAAACAACAAGGGAAAATTGTTTTTCGAAAGTTAGCAGAGAAATATAATGTATGTGTTGTATAAAGACGCCCATCTCTACTATATATTAACATCTATATGTGAAAATGTTATTATTTTGTTTTCCCTGCTGTTTTTCTTCTTTATTTTAATTATTATTGAATAATTATATAGAATATCACTCTACGTCTTTTCACATGCGTTTTTTATATACTGTTTTGATTCAATATAAATTTATGGAAATGTTATGATAAACTTTAACATTTAATTAAAATTAGCTCTCTGATATACTTTTGGTAGATTTGTGTAAATGGTTTTCGTAATATAAAATATGCATATACAGTTGCTATAACTTATGCGCATATTATTGGAAAAAAGCTATACACCGATCTGTATTTGTGTTTTCCCTGATTTTTTCAAAAATTACAATTTTGCAGAAATGAATCAACAGTCGACTGATAAATTTGTCAATAAATATATAAACTAAGGTCACACTCACAAATGAATATATTTTATATTTAACTTACACATTGTTTTGATTGTTTCGGTTGTTGCTGTAAAAATAATTGCCCAAATTAAAACCAATACTATTGTTGAGCAAATGTATTTTTATTTCGGTGTATATTGCATCTTTTAAATGAGTTATTGCATTATTATTATTTTTGCTTACCATTAAAAGAACGTTCGACATAAGCTTCTATTTGCTTATATGCCTTAAATGACGATACAAACATTACACAAACAGAAAGATCAAAAGTTATGTAGAAAACATTAAAAAAGTAAACCTATGAGAACTTTTTATCGTGAAATTGTATGCATAAATGTTTTATTCTTTCATCATCATATTTCAAATAGTATGTGCTTGTTTCGTTGCTGAGAGCTATTGAATATAAAACTATTATAAAATATGTAGTTCAACATTTTAAAATATGTAGTTAAACGTGTTATATAATGTTATTTTATTTAACAGCGTTTTGTTAACGAAGGTAATATATTTAGACCAGTTAACAGCCGATACACCATATTAGAAGAGTGGATAGGCAAGTTTGTGAACAATGCTGTTAAATAATATTTGTGTTATATGCCTATTTTACCTATCGTGTTCTTTACGTTGTTTAAATTACTCACGTTTGATACACACAACAACGGTAAGTCCGATAAACGGCTGTTTTTTTCGAGCAATAATCTCTCAGAGATAATAGACAATCCCAGAATCGATAATATGGGCGCCGCCATATTGGCAATTACGTAACCCGCGATTGAAAACGGTACTGAAGAATTTGACAGATTACAACGTTATCATAGTGTACACCCGCTTTATTCCAATAAACAGTACTTTATGACTTCGCACAGAAGGATTGAAAACAAGTGAAACATGAAACCAAGTGTCGATATGTATCACATCGTAAATCAATATAATTTAAATAAAAAATATACACGATAGATTCATAAAATATGTGTCTCTGCAACAATATTCAGTGACAACACGTAATGTTTAAGGCCGAGTTGGCATTTTTAAGCATACCTTTCAGTAATGCCTTTGTATAAAATTTAATTATTTCTTTATGGAATAAAATTATTCAAGCATAATTATAAAGGTATAGAAATATCTAAAGTCTGAAGTAAACGTTGTGATTTTAGCGTAAATAGTGCCGGAGATATTAACAAAGATCTATCAATATATAAAGATTGGAAACATCCATTCAGACCATTTTTTTTTTTTTAGATCTTTGATATTAATTAGATAGATTTAAGGTCGATGTAGACAATTAAATTGATATCTGCCTTTGTTTAAGCCTATATTATTTCTTATTAAATGTCGTACTTTCTATACTTTCCGGAGATATTCATTAAGAAACGTTGTAAGATTAAAGACTGAGGACGACTTCTTTTATTGAATAATACATATCTTTGTTTGTCTAAACAGTTACCATTTCGCTATTAATATTTCCCTTGTAAGTGTCATTTTAAAGGTAATATACAAATCTATAGCCGAAATGAAGTTTGTGATTCTAAAATTGTTCCGTAAATCTTTATTATCGAAACTCTGTAAGATTTCAGGTAGAGATTTTTTTTTAAATTAAAATTATGTATCTAGTTTAGTCTAAAACTAAAGTGGTTTTTAGCAATCTTTTATTTAAAAATCGCTCTCAAGCTAATACAAAAATATCTAGCCGGAAATGAATTTTGTGATTTAAATGAACAAGTATCGGAGTTATTCGCTTGCAAAACTGTGTAAGATGTCAGGATATGTCATACTTTTTTTTTGAAAAGGACATATCAGCTTTTGTCTACAACTTTCTTATATTATTATTTAAATAACGTTTTACATGTTGCCTGAAATATTATTAAATTTTCTTAATAACATCTTAATTCACGATTGAAATGTTCAACATGAAAAATAATGAGCCTTAAATAAACTTAAATAGTTCCAATTGTGTTCTCTAGATTTCCTAAACGTATGTCTTTATTAAATTTTCGTAAAACGGTCTAAATTTACGATTAAAAAACAAAAACACGAACAAAATAAGTGATTTATTTTTCTTTAATTACGGATTATTAATGACAGCAACATACATCTCTTGAAAAAAACATCAGCGATAAAGGCGCGAACGAATTCGCTAAATGGGAGGCGATGTTCCAAGTGTGGATTAAAAGCGTTTATGGGTTTGCCCGTGACACCACATGTCTGCACATGTGTAGATACCGTAATTAAGATAAGATATCACGCGTCACCTTTAAATAACATGTTAAATGACAATCAAGACCTTATTCATGCCAGGGACCTACACAAATAGGTCCATGTCCATGCTGTGTTTTATTACTCTTAAAAGAATGCAGATGAACCTTATTTCTACTAATTACGTAATTTATATTAAAAAAAAACACGAACTATTATGTGGTTGTCAGATCGATAACAGAAACTCTTTAAATCCTCAAATATATTCGATAAAACCGTTTCGCTTCCTTGTTTTGCGTAGCGACCTATACAAACATATATAGGTCCATGTTTATTTCTTCAGTACCGTTTTTGAGGCGCGCGAGAGTATTCAGGGGCGGGTAATCCGGGAGGTATCGATTTCTGGGATTGTCTATTGAGAAAGTTATTTGAACTATGTGTTGAATGTTTGACTTGTTGTTTGACCGAGTGTTTGCAGATCTGTGATAGGTCTTGTTTCAACACTTTGCAGATTCTATCAATTTTTCATTAAGATTACGTTTGGAGAAACTCGGTTAAACTCGTACCGTCCAATACGGAATACATTGGACGAAGGTGGTAGAATATTGTTCATGTGAAACGAATGACGACGGCAGATTGGATGACATACATATGTGTATTATAATATTTCAGATGCTTCTTTCAACCTTTCATTATTTTTTTTTGATTTTAGTTCATATATATATATGTGATGTGTTTATTGTAATATTATGTATTCCTTACTTACAATAATTATTTACGAGCTATCATTTTAATATATACACGTATACATTGTTTACTTTACAATTCCTTGTGTAATCAATATTTAGTATTATAAACAGTTTTGGTTAAGCAATAAAGATATCGATATCAACATGTGTTATGTATCTTTTAACATTTAGCCAATTTTGGTCGTTGAATTTTAGATTTACACGTTCATTCAAAATAATGTAAGAATTCTGAATATTTTACAGCGTTTTTTTTCAAAACGGTGATATATGTTGACACGTACACCGCGCATGTACCATCGGCTAGTCCAATGTGAGTATGCCAGCTGTGTACGAGAATAAATATATTACAGTACTGTGCGCAATTCGGTTAAACAATATGTTTATTACAAACCTATTAAGCCTCTCCTTTTCTTTCTGTTGTTTGCAATTATGCAATTGATTAACAGCGATTCAATTTTATGTCATTTATTATCAATAATTTTGCCTCTAGATAACTTTTTGTTCATTCTGATACATAACAAATACTGATGAAAGCAAGTTTTAACTGAATTTATATACCAAATTATTGACATATTTGAATTATAGAAAAATTAAATGTCAAAAACATATGTCATGTAGTTTTTTTTCAGTAAATGTAGCGTTATAAGCATTACAATGATTATATTGCTCTCGGATATCAAAACCTGGTTATCGCAACTGTAACTGTGACATAACAAACACTTTAAGAATATAGTAGATACAACCATTAAGTGATATGTTAATATAAGATTTGTTTTGCGAATAGACAATTTAAACATGCACGTGTAAGCATCGTCACTTTATCACTCGAATTCAAAAATATACGATTCGTTTTCCAAAATGTCCTTGAAAGTTTGCATATAATGTGTCCAGGTCGGAAACGTTTGTTGCTGCTTTTTTCTAACAAATTGCCAAAGGTCAAAGTTCCATTGTTTTACGATCGTATTAATTAGCAAATAATGTTTTAATACTGTTTAAGTTGTTTCCGAAAACAAATAATTTCTTTAAAACGTATTTGGTGAGCACTTATCAAAGTATTATCCACGAGTTTACCATTCAGATACGCACGTGCATGGTTATGGTCTCATGTTTACATTTGTCGTTAACTTTAAAAGGAAATGCAATGAACGAAACGTTACCTTTTAAACGGTATAGCTTTATCAATTTAAAAGCATTGGTCGTTAATATGAAAGTAAACATTCTTTCCAGATGTTAATATCAAGTTCGCATCCTGTTTGCGCAATGACGACATTCATTACCCTACTGTTCTTGTCGTCATCTTATCGGTGCTTACACTCCACAATATTTCTTATCCTTATTTTATCGGGAAAAAAACAACAGATTCAAAGCATTTACAATAACTGTTCAATGTTTGATTACGATTGTTTCAAATCTTTATCGTTGCGTTTCAACTTATTGTAATGACGTTGTATTTTGTCAATTGAACAAGTTGGGACAATTTCTACGTGTACCTCGTGCCTACTAAGTTATTTTCAAATGGACTGTACAGAGGACATATTTATGCGGCGGTTGTTTTAAGTTTTTATTGGTCTAGAGATATATTATATTTTGCTTTAAAAAATGATATCACAAAACACAAAACGGTTCCATTTAAACGCAATACCAGAACAGACAGTTTATTAGACTTATACATAAGTACATCGCCTTTAATGCAATGTTACGTGTCAGTATATAGGTAACTAAATCAATATAACAATAATATATATATATATATATATATATATATTATTGTTATATTGATTTAGTTACCTATATACTGACACGTAACATTGCATTAAAGGCGATGTACTTATGTATAAGTCTAATAAACTGTCTGTTCTGGTATTGCGTTTAAATGGAACCGTTTTGTGTTTTGTGATATCATTTTTTAAAGCAAAATATAATATATCTCTAGACCAATAAAAACTTAAAACAACCGCCGCATAAATATGTCCTCTGTACAGTCCATTTGAAAATAACTTAGTAGGCACGAGGTACACGTAGAAATTGTCCCAACTTGTTCAATTGACAAAATACAACGTCATTACAATAAGTTGAAACGCAACGATAAAGATTTGAAACAATCGTAATCAAACATTGAACAGTTATTGTAAATGCTTTGAATCTGTTGTTTTTTTCCCGATAAAATAAGGATAAGAAATATTGTGGAGTGTAAGCACCGATAAGATGACGACAAGAACAGTAGGGTAATGAATGTCGTCATTGCGCAAACAGGATGCGAACTTGATATTAACATCTGGAAAGAATGTTTACTTTCATATTAACGACCAATGCTTTTAAATTGATAAAGCTATACCGTTTAAAAGGTAACGTTTCGTTCATTGCATTTCCTTTTAAAGTTAACGACAAATGTAAACATGAGACCATAACCATGCACGTGCGTATCTGAATGGTAAACTCGTGGATAATACTTTGATAAGTGCTCACCAAATACGTTTTAAAGAAATTATTTGTTTTCGGAAACAACTTAAACAGTATTAAAACATTATTTGCTAATTAATACGATCGTAAAACAATGGAACTTTGACCTTTGGCAATTTGTTAGAAAAAAGCAGCAACAAACGTTTCCGACCTGGACACATTATATGCAAACTTTCAAGGACATTTTGGAAAACGAATCGTATATTTTTGAATTCGAGTGATAAAGTGACGATGCTTACACGTGCATGTTTAAATTGTCTATTCGCAAAACAAATCTTATATTAACATATCACTTAATGGTTGTATCTACTATATTCTTAAAGTGTTTGTTATGTCACAGTTACAGTTGCGATAACCAGGTTTTGATATCCGAGAGCAATATAATCATTGTAATGCTTATAACGCTACATTTACTGAAAAAAAACTACATGACATATGTTTTTGACATTTAATTTTTCTATAATTCAAATATGTCAATAATTTGGTATATAAATTCAGTTAAAACTTGCTTTCATCAGTATTTGTTATGTATCAGAATGAACAAAAAGTTATCTAGAGGCAAAATTATTGATAATAAATGACATAAAATTGAATCGCTGTTAATCAATTGCATAATTGCAAACAACAGAAAGAAAAGGAGAGGCTTAATAGGTTTGTAATAAACATATTGTTTAACCGAATTGCGCACAGTACTGTAATATATTTATTCTCGTACACAGCTGGCATACTCACATTGGACTAGCCGATGGTACATGCGCGGTGTACGTGTCAACATATATCACCGTTTTGAAAAAAAACGCTGTAAAATATTCAGAATTCTTACATTATTTTGAATGAACGTGTAAATCTAAAATTCAACGACCAAAATTGGCTAAATGTTAAAAGATACATAACACATGTTGATATCGATATCTTTATTGCTTAACCAAAACTGTTTATAATACTAAATATTGATTACACAAGGAATTGTAAAGTAAACAATGTATACGTGTATATATTAAAATGATAGCTCGTAAATAATTATTGTAAGTAAGGAATACATAATATTACAATAAACACATCACATATATATATATGAACTAAAATCAAAAAAAAATAATGAAAGGTTGAAAGAAGCATCTGAAATATTATAATACACATATGTATGTCATCCAATCTGCCGTCGTCATTCGTTTCACATGAACAATATTCTACCACCTTCGTCCAATGTATTCCGTATTGGACGGTACGAGTTTAACCGAGTTTCTCCAAACGTAATCTTAATGAAAAATTGATAGAATCTGCAAAGTGTTGAAACAAGACCTATCACAGATCTGCAAACACTCGGTCAAACAACAAGTCAAACATTCAACACATAGTTCAAATAACTTTCTCAATAGACAATCCCAGAAATCGATACCTCCCGGATTACCCGCCCCTGAATACTCTCGCGCGCCTCAAAAACGGTACTGAAGAAATAAACATGGACCTATATATGTTTGTATAGGTCGCTACGCAAAACAAGGAAGCGAAACGGTTTTATCGAATATATTTGAGGATTTAAAGAGTTTCTGTTATCGATCTGACAACCACATAATANAAAAAAACAGCTTTTTCAGTGGAAAATACAAAAAAAAGTACAGAAACTCGTCTTGAGTATCTCAAACCGCATCAATTGGTGCTGAAAGAGGCCATAAACACGTTTAAATAATAGTTTATTTCTTCGTCGACATAGCATGTACACATATTTCAGTATTTTGACTAATTTGTATTATTTAGTTGTGTGTTTTTGCTCTTGAACGCCCTTTATAAATCAAAGCACCGACAGCACAAGCCAGATGGCTTATAAGGGGTTATTATAAAATGCGTTTTCAAGCATTTCTTGTTAAAAGATCGATCTGAAATTTGGCATGCACATTGAAAATAGGTAAATTATTATTCAGAAGTGCATATTTTACGCGATTTTAACAGTTCATGGTGTCTAATAGGTTACAATATACTAAATAATCGTGTCATGAAGGGCTGTACTCTCTAAAAAAAACATCATATTTTCCTCGAAGGCATGTTTTACACTTTAGGCTGTTGTTCTGGTTTCATCGTCTGGAGATATTGCTAGGGTAAGCATAGGTGTTCACTACTAAATCCCTGAAATAGGATAAAGTTAGAGATTAAAGTAAAAATTGGCACTGAATAAGGTTACAATCCGCTAGAAAACGGCAGAAAAAAAGAAGGTGCAAAAACAGTCAATTTTGATTTGAGTCGAATTCTTTTTTGGTTTGAACATGACATATATTTTTTTATTGCTTAAATCGATTCATCTAAGAATGCCCGTTAAGAAAAGGTATGGTTATGGGGGTCTCTATGTGCAAAATGTTGTATTTATTTTCGGTCAAAGTTGTCGCTTTTACATTGAAACATATAAGGAAACTATTTAGTTTATTTTGACCTATATGTTCAATCAAAATAATGAAACATAAATGATTATCTGCAATAATAAGAATTCCTGCAATTGATTTTCAGCGATAACTTTTCATGTTATTCGTTATAATTAATGCTGCATCTGGGTGACGTAATCATTCTGAAAGAATTAAAGTCACGAATGAAAGAATGTTTCGACTGAAGTTTATACCAAATTCTTGAATATTTGCATCATATAACAATACAAGGTTAAAACAGATATGCATGTAGATATCCCTGTAAATGTAAGCGGCAAAAAGCGTTACAATGATAACATTGCTTTCGGATATAAAAACCTGGTTACTGCAGTGGCTAATGTGACAAAACGATAGTTTTTAAGATTTTCCTAGATACAACCATTAAGTGATACGTACATAGCACTTTTTTGTCAAATTTACAATATATCACGTTTTAGCATCGTCATTTTACCCATCGAATGTGAACATTTACAAATGTCTTCGGCGTCAGAGCATTTTTTTTTTTTTTTGCATACATTTAAAATTATTTTGTATTTTGTAAAGCGATCGAACAATATTTTTCTGCCTTTTTAGCTAACTGTTAAAGGTCAAAGTTCCAATGTTTCACGATTGTATTATATAGCAAATAATGTTTGTAATCATATTGTTTCCGAAAGCAAATAATATTTGTAAACGTATTTGATAAGCACTTCTCAAAGAAGTATACTTGACTTTGACATTCAAAGATTCACGTGTAACCGCATAAACGAAATTCAATAATCCAAACGTTACCGTGTAAATGGAATACCTGTTACCTTTTAAAAGCATCGGTCGTGAATCTGAAGGTTAACAGCCTTTCCAGATGTTTATATGAAATGTGCATCCCGTTTTCGCAATGACTTCGTATATAAACCAACTATTCTTATCGTCATCTTAATTGATGGTTACACTCTTTTCTATGTCTTATAATTTTTGATCGAAAAAAACAACAGCAACACAATATTTATAAATGATGTAACGTATGTTCAAATACGTCTTCAATGTTTTATTCCGGTTATTTGTTGTTGTTTTTTTATGCATATTACATATTGAAAATTTGTGACGAGTAAATCTTTAAATGTTGCATTTTAACTTATTGTAAAACTGTTTTATTTTGTCAATTGGAAAACAGCGGGAAAATTCACCGTGCGTTTCGTGCTTACTTGTTGAGTTGATACAACTCTGTACAGAGGACATATTTCTGCGGAAATTTTATGTATTTTTTTATTAGTTTAACGATTTATAATTTACGGCTTTAAAACATGAAATAACACAAAGCCGTAATGTGTAAAGTGTTAGGGAATTGTGCAGTAAAAATCGCGAAGTCGACAACGTCCGTCTGAATTTAGGACAAGAGTGTTTTAAATCAGATGACAAATAATTTGCTAATAAAGATATAAATACAAATGTACGTAAATCAGTACCATTGAATACGATTTTAATATACCGTTCAGACATTTCCGATTTGTGTATATGTTTTAAGGCAAGACACAAAACGGTTCCATCTAAAGAGCAGAACAGACAGTTTGTTATACTTATACATAAGTACATCGTCATTAATGCATATACATATAAATAAAGTTATTTAATGTGTCAGTATACTATAGTAGGTAACTAAATCAATAATACAATATACATATGTATGTTAATTCAATGAACTTTTTAAACAAATTAAGAAAAGAGAACAACAACGATTTTGTAAAGAAGAAACATAATAATTTTAAAGGCAATAAGGACAAACACAAAATATTATGTTTCATCAAACGACGAAAGCTGGCTTGGTTTGGACACGTCTCCAGGTACGACACACAATCGACCTGACTGGAGGAGGACTCCTGTTATTGTCGTCCCTCATTTCCACCCAACGGCCAAACCGGTCAAAGGATTGATGATGATGATATATCCTTTAAGTTAATGATTTGCATATTCCTTAATTGATAAATATATGCATTGGGTTCATGGAAAAAAATATGCCGTTATCATTTATTCAAAAATATATTTATAATTACAAACAGACCATCAACACCATTATGAACATGAAAATGAACAACACTACCATTCCGATATGCATGGGTTGATTAATGCATATGATTAAAAGATAGTTTAAGTTATTCGCAGCGAATACGATGCAAAATATTCACATAAATCACAATAACGATTACAAAGGAATATATAATGCACATTGAGTAAAACTATAAAGCCATCTTACTAAAACAATCGATCACATGACTAGACAATTACAACAATGGAAAAATATCAGTGCAAATAATGAAAATTATTATAAGGTAACACATTTTGCAAACTAAATGACACTCTACAAAACATAAGTCCGCTATCGAAAAAATACGCTAGATTAACCTACTAAAACGCTAGAAATACAAGTTAGAAGCCTTAACAAGATATATTAAACAAATGCGATCGATAACCAGGGCACTTTTTTGTTAGGATTATATGCTGGTTAGAAAGAGATACAAGTTGGATGAAAAGTTGATCCTGATATCAGGGACTGGTAATAAACACGCTCCTAGGGGTCATGTTGTCTTTATTTGTACTTAAATTGCAATTTAATATCGAGTTTTATTTAATATGATTAACTTTTCGCTAACATCATGATATTATATTAATCGTTTTAAAAATATTAAGGTGTTAAGAATGTTTATGTAGAATTATCTAAAACTTGAACTTTGTTGAAACGTTAAGTTTATGAATTTATTGGATTTTCTCAGGTTTCCTGTAAGATGCTTTGTGGACATTTTAATACAAATACACAGTCCGTTCTTTTGTTTTGTTCTTTTGAAATCGTTGTGCTTCCTTTTTTCCCGTTTAATATACGGGTCAAGGACACCCCACTCCACACCGTACATAGTTTATAAGCAATACATGAATATTACAAAACATTATATACATTTTGCAGTCAATAGCTTTACAGTAAATTATTGTTTGAAAGACATAATTGACAA
>VMBQ01015038.1:0-12500 GCA_007657795.1 Dreissena rostriformis | reverse complement strand
AATTTATTTACAGATGAGATTTCTTTGCCCTTAGGCTAAAACGTCAATCAGTGTTTGCCACTCCGTGTTTAATTTTGTGATACATGTATTTTCTAGTAAATACGCCACGAACATAAAATGATTATTTCAGCGGTTAAATCTTGCCATCATACATGTTAGTTAACGGAAGTGTTGCATAACAGTGGTTGATTTCCTAGTATATTCGTCATATTTCCGTTGCATTCATCATATTTTCGTTGCATTCGTCACATTTCCGTTGTATTCGTCACATGTCCGTTGAATATTGTAGTATATATCTTGGCTGAAATCTAGTGACTTACTGTACAACTCAGACAGCCGGAGAAATAGGATTCACACTTTCTTGTTGTCGTGGGGCCCGTTATGGTCTCGCATGTATCTTGTTAATTAGAATATTTTGTGTATTGAAAAGCGTAGTGTTAAATTGCAAAATATATCTCAATGAGCAGTTCTACGAGTTGGGTGCGTCTTTATTCCACTGAACTACACACTTGGTTTACATATGTACATGTACATTATTTTGTGTTGGTAAGGGGTAATTGAATTTTTTTTAGTCATCAACAACTATTTAAAATTATGTTCCTTGCAATTGAATGTCTATGTTTTTTTATTCATTATACTGAAAGTTTTATTCCCTCAACTGGTTGCACCAGATGTTAAACATAAGGATCTGGCTGCATGTATGCTTTTTGTCTGCAATAGATCAAAGAGCTCTGTGATAACTCAATAACTAAAACAAAAGCTTTCAGTTCATCAAAGCGAGATGATCTGATCGTCTTATTTATGCAGTGGCATGTCCGTCATCAACATTTACCTTGTGAACATTGTAGAGGACACATGTTTGCCTATTTGAAATTCGTCGGAACATTAATACTTGGTAACATGGGGTCAAAATCTATTTCAGTATGTCAACTTAAACAAGCTTTAGAACACTTTAGTAGTCACATTTCTATGCTCGTCATTAAATTTGTTGAGATTTTATTTTTGTTCTTATGATATTTTGGGCGAGTTCGAAAATGGCTCCGGTCGGTTTAAAACATGGCGGCCAGGAAATGTAGCAGATTTCTTAATGTGACTATATTGAAACCTTGTGAAAAAGCAAGAATTTAATTTTGGGACTTTCATTTAAAACAAATCTTAGCTTTTTTTTTTTCAAATGCTAATTAATTTCTTCGGAGAGTTTGCAAATGGTCCGTTTTACTAATTGGCTGCCAGGAAAAATTCTTTACAACTGACGTAACCAAATGCGCCGTCATATATGCATATATATTATGTTTTTATTTATACCGGATAACGAATATACAAATTATAAAAGCTGAAAAGGATATTTGTTACACCATTTACACTTATTTCGAGTACTTAAATATATTGTAGATTACTTGTATCATCATTTGTATGAATTTGGCCCTATAATACAAATAACAACATTCTGCTTTAAAATCTTAAGCGTACGAGACGCGGCCGTCATTGTGCTGTTCCCAGTTAACGACGGTACGTGCAAACGATGGTGTGTCACGAACAAACCAGTACAAACCAGTGAAGAAAAGCCAAATCGGCGAACCTTCGCTGCATGCTCGGCATTTTCAAAACCATATCGGTTAAACTTCAACGACAAAATAAATGATGGGCAATCAAACTATATGACGATGTATGTATGTAGTTGGTTTTTATCGAGTGCACTGGGAATTTACAATAAGACCATCTCCCCCAGAACACTTGACAATTGGGTTACGGTGATTAGTGCGGGATACAAGAGGCGCCCCGTTCCATAGACAAACATGTGTCTCTTAGTGCCCGGTGTGAAGCAACTAGTACACTGAAATTCGGGTTTTCGTATTGTTCTGAAGACAAGTAAGAGAGTAAGAGTGGAGCAGGGAATCGAACCGGTGGCCCATGAGTTTTGGCACCAGTGTTTTACCAGTAGACTACGGATCCGTTGTGACAGGCGTTATTTAATGCGTTGTGCTTTTTTTTATACTTTCCTTGGGGTATTGTTCTAACGAGCGTTTGTGAGCTTATTTTCCTAACAACGCGCTCGGTCGTTACAACTATAAATGCATACTTCGCTACAACAGTATGGTACGTAATAATATAGCAAACAATGAAACTCCAGAAACTATCGGGAGAGAACATCTCGTTCTTATCCACTTCTTTTAGAAAAGAACACTATCTGTAAACATACAGTTATTTAAACTTTGATTACCGCGTAGGAACGGAAGATGCAAGGAATTCGGGGTTTAAACCAGTTTTAGGGTTAGCCGAACCTCACACTTACTTTAGTTATAATCAGACCAAATGCGTCTAAAACGCTCTTATAAAATGTAACAATGCAGACAGAAAATGAAAACATGAATGCAAAGACGGGACGCGTGAACCGAATACTGCACACATAGTTTTAGTGTACGTGTGGCGGATGTTAGTATCGGAAATCTATTAAAACGATTGGCGGATACGTTTTTAGGTTATTAGTTTGCATAAAATATGGTCCATCTAATACAATTATTAAACTATCAATATAGCAATGTATCAATAGAAAATTGTCAAACAAACTGGATGTAACAAAGATCGAAAATAGGTTTTAACAACATAACAAAAATTGACTGAAATATGACAACATGAAGATATGTACGTAGATACGTTGTACTGATAACAGTTAATAAAAAGACAAATACGAGTGATAGTCACACCTACTTGTACACACTTAAATATATCGGATTTTTTAAGGCTTGTTAATAAAAAAAAATCCGCATTATGAACAGGATAACTGACAATCACAACGAAATGTTAATATGGCGAAAACTTTAATTATTTCCGATTACTGTATGAGATGCATCTTATAAACGGAGTGTTTTAATACACACACCCGGATAAAGAATCCAATTTTTCAAGAGTTGGCTTTACGCTTCATAACAGGCCCGTAGCCAGGGATTTGAAAAAAGGGTAGCGAATTTTCCCATCAACGAGTGTTATTGAGCAACGAAGTGGCGAAGTGGGTAGGTGCGGGAGGGGTGTTCATTGGGGGGGGTGGGGTCCTCCCCCTAGAAAAGTTTGAAAATGAAACGTAAAATCCTGAATTTCACTTTTATTGACAGACCATACCCAGTGACTGATCGTTATGAATATGATATAACATACATGTATTCCCCACTACCGTTTTTCCATAACCACCTTTTTCGATTAGTCACGGAAATACATTATTTTATACAGTGTTTAGCCCGACACTAGTATGCGCGCACACACTTTGTTTACAAATGCAACAACAATCTTATAGAATGTAAAATCAACAAAAACAACGGTATAAAATATCACAATTTATTGGAATCTTGGAATCTTGATAAAATTGGTGTATTTTACCATTCCAAAATTTTACCATAAATCAAGCAAATTAAAAGGAAATATTTGACTTTTTTTTTCAAAACAATTGTTTTTCTGCTACTATGGATAGTTCTAGAGGCCTAGCATTGCTCTAAACGTGCTAATAGTGTATTGTACAATAAACACTGATAAACAAGACTGGGTCTTTTTTAATCTGTATCAATACTTAACAGAAATCAAAATGCTATTACTGGTTACTTTTATTTTTAAAACTTTTTTAACAAATTAGTTATCTTTTTTTTCTAAACGAATTTCAGAAACATATAACAATTAAGGCTTCATAAAGACCATATAACTACAAACTACTGGCACGATGGTCTCAAAGTCCTTAACAATGTATACCAGGACGTTGAAAAAATACCCAAGATCCGTAACAGTTAATGAACATTAAACGTTAACGTCCACCTGATCATTGGTGATAACGTTTTAAATTCATTATAACAACTGTTTAAGAGTAGGACATATTTCCTAGTGTCAAGTTTGACATAATTAAAACATTGTGGAAATTTTTGTATGTGGAACAGAACAGATGCCATTAAGTGTTGGTAAACTACAAAAAAACTACATTGTTTTGTAGAAATGATTAATTTTGTTTTCTTGCCATACAACACAAAAAAAACCCTGTCTTTAGCATAGAAGATTTTTTTTGCTGTCAAAACTTCTGTTGATTTCAACAATTCTACGGTTAAAAATTGTGAATTAAAATCACTCGCTATCTTGGAAATGACGTAATCGAGAATTTAATTATATGGTGACCTGTCGGTAGCCTATTGAATTCAACATTATTGTAACGCTTAAATACGAAGACTCACTGGATTTCGGGAAAAGAAAAATAACCTTTGCGTCGAATAATGTTGGGTGCAACTTTTAGTTCAAATATTTTTTTACTCGTCAAAAAAGGATGGGTGCGAAAGCACCCAACACCCCCACCCCCGTCATAATATGAATTATATACAAGATTTGATTTACTTAATCAGAAAGGTGACATATTGTAAACAAAAGTATTTTGAAATAAAGAAACTAATCATAATACATTACACAGTTCATGTATATTTAAAAGCGACATTGATAATCTATTAATTGACAGTTAAACTAGCATACAGAAAACCATACACTGTCCTATAACAGGAAAGACACATTGTCGCAGACCATGATTGATATTCATGAAAAGCTCGCATATGTTCATTATATTACTATTACGTATACAATATGCCTGATATTAAACACATTCAAACACACATGAGTCATAAGACAAAAACCAAAAAGTCAACGTCACAATTCCTTTCTCTGCATAATAAGTCAATGGTGAAAATACGTAACAAATATCTTTTGTATTGCATACATTTTTTTTTTGCATCCGTCCTATTCAATTGCGGTTCATAATAACATTGGGGTTTCTATACTTCTGGTGTAGCTGGCGTAATATTGGCACATGGATATGTTTTCAATATGATTGAACATAAACCCATGGTAAGATTCCACCATGCTGGCATGTGTTGCATTGTAATTATTTGTTAAAGTGGAAATTCTCGATAAAATGCTCCTATGTACATCCAACTATTATGATAAGAGTGACACCCAAAGCACTATGTGCATGTTCAAAACCAGTTACAAAACGAGGAATATACCGAGATCAAGCGAGGTACGTAAAGACAAAAAACTTAGTGTATTTTTCCGCTAAAAAGAGTATTTGTCATATTCGATAAAAAGCTTGGGACAATATACTTCTAAATTCTTTATCCATAATCCAATAAACAAACGGATTGATCACGTGATTGATAAATACAAGTTTTAACGCGAACACATACAACGCCTTATTGTTATCAGACAAATCATGGAACTTGTTTTTATTTGATCCAATAGATAGTAGCAGTCCGATAGAAATGAAACCGTGGTGCTAAATATAAAACAGAGTGTGAGAGCTAGTTTTGTAACATTCCTTATTCGAATATTTTTCAGATTTTTAATATCGCGTCCTTTGGCAGAATCAGGAATCGTTACTATTTCTGCGTTCTTTGATATGACACAAGGAGAGCTGGTGCTGCTTTGAGGTCCTTTCGCTATTGGTTCTTTATAGTCCAGGTTTATGCTGTCTGTACTAGAAGACTTGCTTATTGAGCCAAGACCTTTTGCAGTACCAGGACTCGTTACTATGTATACATCATTAGCGTTCTTGGATAGGGCACACGGAGAACCGGTGCTACACTCTGTGCATTCCGCTGTTGGTTCTTTGAGGTTCAGATTCATGATGTTGGTACGTGAGGATTTACTTATTATATCAACTGAATGCGTGTCTACTTCATGTTTAGCTGTTCTGCCCTAGAAGCATTTGTTCGTATATGATGAGTATTCTTAAACAATGTTCTGGAAATATTTATGTATAAGGAAGCATACAGACCGTTCATAGCCACAATAATCGATATCAGGATGACGGTATTAACAGAGATATTAATCTGATGACTGTTACTGCCAATATATTGTTTGTCCTTTTCACATACAGTAACGGTGATGTTTTCGATTTAGTAACTGTAGAGACCCCATAGGACCAAGACTGGTGATTACTGCACAGCCGCTGCAACAGCGATTACTATACATATTCAAAATGCATGTTTTGGTCGAATCTCCCCTTCATGCGCTCGGCACATTTTTCGCCACCTATCAGCAGCGACAGCACATAGTCAATATGTCTCCGATTGTACAGTAAACATGTTGAGAAAGGTTTTTATCTTGCAGAATACTTTACCCATTGGATAGACGTACCAATAGAGTTGACTCACAATATCTGCTTGCATTGCAGTTAACACGCTTATAAGGTCTATTAGAGCAATACACAACACGAAATGCCGGAAAGTACAGTGATTGTAACGGCGTCCAAACGCGCAAATAATAACAACATTTCCTATAAATCCCAATACTATTTCAAGTCCAACAAAAACATATAGCCATGCTATTTTATTCATCAATATGTCATTAATGTCTTGCGCCGTAAGGTTTTCCATATTTGTAATACTGTACGTGTTATTAGCGTTAACCCCTGCTCCACCGTAAACATCGATAATAAATGATGCAGTGTAACATATGCATGCTATTTACCATTTTCGACGAATCCTTGTTGCCAGGAAGAAAATACATCATTGGACAGGAACTGCGTTTCTTTAATGATCTTTATCTCATGTTGAGTTGTAGACAGAAACGGAAACGTGAATCATATACGTAATCTACTATACTCTCCGAGTGTCGGTGAAGCTTTGAACACGCTTTTGATGGTATGATACTTTGTGTTTAGTATAAAAACGATTAACTATCGAGTTAGCACTTTTACTTCTATATTCATGTATACAAATCTGTGTAAAAAATGTATTTAACATGTTATCTCACATAAATCGATTTCGGCACATGGAAACTATTTAAGACAACATTGAAGATGTGTACGCCCGTGTACGTTCTTCGGCATCAACTCAAATAACACACACACACACAATTAAAACTATGGTCCCCACCTTGATATGGTAAATGATATGGTAAATGATATGGTAAATGATATGGTAAATGATATGGTAAATGATAGGGTAATTGATATGGTAAATGATATGGTAAATGATATGGTAAATGATATGGTAAATGATAAGGTAAATGATATGGTTAATGATATGGTGAATGATATGGTAAATGATATGGTAAATACAAAGCGATTTGGTTCTTACCGTAAATAAGCCAAGCTTAACCAAAAGGGGACAGTTTTGTCATTCAAAATAGTTTACTTCGATAATTTACTTTAAGGGCCGTATGGATGGCACATTTTAGAAATTGTGGTATGTGGTCTAAATACAAATAAAGGAAACTGCGACAATATATAAGATACAAAACGAACGAGNAATGTATACAGTACTATCATCATGTACATCATATTTCATAATACACGAACATGTATTCAACTACGGTAATATTTAGAACTGGCTGTTCTAACAAAACTAAGAATTGGTTTGCTGCATCAATGATTCATAAGATAAATCTTTTCTTACAAACATAACTTCATCTAGAAATGTGTCACAGCACAGAAGCCCCCACAAACATGTTTGGACTTAGACAAATCCACTATATATTCTACAGTGGACAAAAAATACAAAGGACAATAATTCCACCAAAACTGGTCTTAGTCCAAATTCCTTTCTTTCATCAACACATTACGGTCATTCAACTGTTTGAGTTTGAGTGAGATTCACCCAGTAGTTAATGAGGAGTCAAAAACCACACAATTTTGAGACTACAGTATTTATTCTGTATATGGCCCTATTATAAAGACAATATATATTATCTGTAGAGTGTTCTCAAACTTTTTCTTTCATTTGACCTTGTGATCTAGATTTTGACCCCATGCGACCCATAATCAAATTCAGTTGCTATATTGTTGGGGAAAAGATTTTATGCCAGTTTCATGAAGATTGTGCACTAAATGTGAACACTAGAGTGTTTAATAAGGGTTTACTATAGTCATATAAGGAAAACTGCCCCGCACAGCAGTGATGTCTACTGGTTATAGATAGCCCAACATAGTCTATGACACAGATAGCTGTTATGTCAATTGTTTCACTCGTTCAACGAGGGCTGAGCAAGTTGTCTTCTCTTGTTCCACAGATTTCTTCAACACATCTATGTCTGCCGTCAGCTAAAATAGCAAAATACTTTTATAATGTATACATTATTGTCATTCTAAAGCTACTTCACAACCCATTAACCCTTTGCATGCTGGGAAATTTGTCGTCTGCTAAAATGTTGTCTGCTAAATTTCTAAAATTAGCATTTTCTTCGATTTTTTTTCAAAGAATACTATCAGAATAGCAAACAGTTTGGATCCTGATGAGACGCCACTTTCTGTGGCATCTCATCTGGATCCAAACTGTTTGCAAAGGCCTTCAAAATCCGATTCCAGCGCTCAAAGGGTTAAATATTTGAGTTAGATACAAGCAAGTGTCATATAAAGTAAGGCAAGTCAACAAAGGGATCATCGATAATTAGGCTTGTGGTTATTAATCAGACTTTACAATCGGTAACCAACATGCATTTACAATACTGTCAAGGTAACAAAGGACTCATCCAATAATTATAGTATCAAGCATTTTGTCTTTCAGAAAAGACATACCATTCATTGCAAAGAAAGTGTAAAGTTATGCAAGCATTGGAATACCTTCATTTTCAAAATAGACATTCACACATTTCTTAAATATCTCATTAATTGGCCAGAAAATGGGTGAGTGTTTATGTTAAGTTCACTACCAACGAAAAATGCAAATAAATCAACAGCACCTATGACACTTGGCATTGCAAAATGAGATCACATTGCTTCAAAATGGTTTGAGCAACATCTTATTATAATTTTTTCATATAATTCAGCTAACATCATCCTATCAATACCAAAATATATTCTTCAACGTTTGCATTAAAGAGATAAAATACAGATTTAAGAATTGTAAGTTATTGCTGTGTTAAGATACATGACTAGCATTTATAAGTTTGTATTACACATTCAAGCAATGATCACAAGTTAACCTACTTCCTTCACTTCCTGTCTGGCACTGATGACATCATCATCATCTGACCCTTGACCTTCCATCTCTTTCAGCCAAGCGGAAAGCTGCTTTAACTGCTTCTGCATAGTCCTACAAAATTGACCATATTTAAAAGTGCAAGACAAAGCAAAATATCCACTGCAATTTTGTTAAGTCAAATATCTGGTTTTGGCATTTAACACCACAATCTTATTGTAGACAATAGACTAGCTAAACATATGCCCCTGTCCATCAAAAAAAGACTCAATTTTTTAACATATTTTTATGTAAATATTTTGACAAACAGTTCTTAGGTTTACCTCACTTTCTTCTTCTTTTGATCAAAAGCTTTGAGCTTGTTCCGAATTGTCACAATTTCCTTTTGAATGCTTTCAGTTGATAAGTCACTTTTGGCCACATTTTTACTTTGGGTCAACTGCTTACTTTGGGTGAAATGAGCATCAAATCCAAGGGAAGACAACTGTTCCCTAGGAGTAAAACCACTGGTATGAGAACGAGGAGTTACTTGCTCTTGGAAGTCACTAATTTGGAATGATTTTGTCTCTGAAAAAGGATGGCTATGTTGGGAGTTCTCACAAACAATTCTCGGAGTTGATCCACATTCACTGAGAGCAGAGGAAAATCCAGATACTACACTTCTTGGTGTCGGCACTTGACTTCTGTTTCCAGTCTCCATGGAGACTTGCGTGGTTGTCTTGGTAACAAAATCATTTGGAGTTAATAAAGCCACTTTATTATTTGCTTTTGTTGGCACATTATATCCCTTGCTGTTGTTTTCAAACGGAACAGATTGTTTGTCGTTATCAGTGTTTAACTGTTTCATATGGTTCAAAGTGGGGCCAATTTCCTTTCCCAAACCTCTGTCCTGCAGAGAATAAAATTGTGCATCATCATTTTTATAGCTACTGAACGGTTCCCTGTTGAATTTACAATCAACTTCCTTTGCATTCAGACCCCCTTTAGAGCTGGGCACCACACGGGGGGTCAGACTGCGGGCAGAGTCACTCTCAGAGGCCACAGATGTGAGCATGGTGAGGTTTAACCTCTCTATCTCAGATGGGTCTATTATGGAAGTAGGTGGCTGCGGTTCTACTTTTGGAATCTGAGATCCTGCCGTGTGGCTGCTGGGCTGAGCTTCAACCCTGCAATAACAGCAAGGTTGCGCTTGTGAAATGTGCTTTGATTCAAAAATAGTTTCAATCTTTTTACTCAAATAAAAGCTTCGTTGCACGGTTTTGTGTTGAAAAAAAAAATGTTAATGTCTATTAAAACTATCCCCCCTAACAAGTGAACTGTAAGCTATTGTGACTCCCAGTGCATTTGGTGTTAATCTAATACACACACAAGAACAATGATTCAAAAATAATTTAAATCTATTTATTCCAGATTTGGCTGCATCATGTCCTGTGCAAATAAACAGCAGTGATAAAAGGAGTCCCGTTAACAGGGGATTGAAACTTTAACCACCTTTGGTGCCTATCACATGTTTCTTACCCAGTTGTTTCTCCCACTATCAGCCCTGCCCTCTTAAGGGAGGCAACCAGGAAGTCAGGCTGACGGGGTTGCGCTCTAGAAAGGCCACGCCCTTGACTGAAATAAATGGGTCCACTATATTTCATAGAAATCTAAATGGTAATATATTTAATAATAGTTGTTGATTTACCGTTGTTTATCAATCAATTAGGTAACATGATTTGCAGTTCTGATGCGTGGACTTGAATTCCAACAGCCTTAATAGCCCTATCTGAATGACACAGAGTTGTTTGTTGACCAAACTAGAGCTTATCAAAGAACTGATGAATACCCCCTTATGCCGCAGGTAGCAGTATGTAGCTAGTTGTAACGATCAAATAAATTGGAACCTTCAGTGTGGCTAGTTTTGAGCATAGGGGATTTGTTTAAACACAGTTTTTAGAGAACCACAATTCAATGTTTCATACCAAATAGTATACCTTGTGGTATCAGCGGAAAAGATTATATTAATAATTTGACCCACTGGGTGTGGCCAGATATAACCCCAGGGTCATGATTTGAGAAAACTAAGCAGAGGTACACTATATTGTGCAGGGCTCGACATTAACTTTTGAAGCCACTTGTCCAGTCGGACAAGTAGACCATAATTTTACTTGTCCTGACCAAAAAGCAACTTGTCCTGACCATTATATCTTATTCTGCTCAGTACTTTGCAAAATAATGAAATAATACAAAATGCTCAAATCATAAAGACTTGAATCGTTCAAAATACATGTAAACATAATTGTAGGCAATTTCAATACAAAAAGAACTGACTAGAATAACAGGAAAACTCAAGCTTTAAATATTGATTTTTAAACATTATACAAAGCCATAATACCTGACAAAAACTTGTGTGTTGCCAACATCAAACAGAAAATGTTAAAAGTGATGTATATGTACAGTACTTAACTGATATTTAAAAAAACAAAACATTCTATACATAGAGAGGACGATACTACGTTAATTGTCTGTAAGATCGGTGTGTACCGGTGTCGTAAAATGCATATTCTTTACAAGGGAGAATATTCTTGTTATCTTGGCAAAGAAAAAAAATTTAAGGGTTGCTTCCCTTGTGAACAGTACAGTGTAGTACATGTATCACATGGAATTATCTGAATATCTCGGGCTTCGACGATTAAACGTATACAAAATATACTCGGAAAAGTTGAGTGATATCTCCACAGAAATAATGGCTTTAAAGGCATTTTTTCTAAGTTATACAATTATAAAGACCACTTGTCCCGTCGGACTAGCAAATTCTTTATTTTCTTGTCCGGACTAACAATTTGGTTGTCCCGGACAGTCGGACTACCTTTAATGTCGAGCCCTGTATTATGTGACAAAAATATAACACATTTTTGTTTCAGATAACAGAGACAGACGGATAGATGGACCGACATACTGACAGAAGGTCATGGTGATACCAGTATACCCAATTTACTTTTTAGCAAGGGATATAAAAATATTGATAATAAAAAAAAAAAATCTAGCATGATTTAATAAATATTTGAACACCTAGAGAAACTTTTTTCAAGGGTATAAAACTACTTAAAGAGTGCATACTCCCTGAGTAACTAACAGTTTAACATATATTTATTAATATATAATACAATGGCCTCTTAAAATGTGTGGTGTGCTCCTAGAAATTAGGAAACATGATTACCACTGTCAAAAAAGTATTAACAAGTGATGTGTTTGAGAAACACTTTGCCCCCTTTGGAGCGATTTTGACCCATATATTTGACCTTTGACNGTTCTTTCGTATACTTACATTTGGATGAGATGTCTGTGATTATGTAATATAGGGATTAATAAACTCAAGAAACTGTATCACGATACAGATTCCTGTTTCAATACACTTGTCTCTTTTCGAAGGAAAGTGACCAATGAATTTACAATACATACAATAGAACATTCAACATCTAAAATTAGATATGCTGTAGTTATTTTATATGGACATTATTAGTGATCAATTTCATTTAATGCAGCCTGTCTCGTTCTACCGATACCGAATCTTTCGATGAA
>VMBQ01015037.1:0-13742 GCA_007657795.1 Dreissena rostriformis | reverse complement strand
ACAATGTATACAGTTAACATGTTTGAATAGGATAAGAACAAAAGACAATGTCCTATATAGTTATATGACGAGTTTGCTGTGTTAATTACAAGCTATGTTTCACTGACATTGTTTCCTTCATGTTTTAATTTGTGGATTTCAGAGACGAAGAATCAGAAGTTATTATTTAGTTGAACACTGTGTACATGATGTTATTAATGATGCTCCTAAAAATATGACCAAACACGAACTGTCTTTGCTTTATCACCTTATAATTGTTAAATATTTTTGTCATAATGTTAGTATTAACATTCCTTTTTGAAGTTGATAATAGAATGACAACTGTAAGTTATTATTTTCGTTGGTTCCATAAATATGGTAGATAACTGTCATCAATATCACAACGTTAACATTTCACATCTAAGAACTATCTAAAGCGTTTCGAGGCATAATTTAATAACAAGTTCATCAAGCTTTGTTTGTTCTGTTCAAAGTGTATAACGTTAAAGCATGTACATATTTATCTGATTTAATGTACACGAACGGCGTTGCTGTGATTTGCGCAGGCTATTTATGAAGGCGAAAACACTATGTGGATTTTTAAACATGTGTTCGTTTGAGATGGTAGCACAAAGTAGGCTGATGTTTATTTACGCTATGCAATTTTGCCTCACATTTTCTCAAGCATTGGAGTTGAAAATTCAGATTTGTTTGTATTGCTCCATTAGTTATTTCGTATAAAAGAATCGTACATGATAATGAAAGGTTTCAATAAATACCTGTTACATCTGCTAGTACATGTAGACATAACATATCATATTATCGAGACACCTCTATATGTTAGGGCTTAAATGTCATACAATAATATATATTCTTTCGACAGAGTTCTGTACAGCGCTTGTTTGACAGCTGAATATAATGTATAGACTTACCATATATCGTTGTATAAAAATAACTTTAAAACATATCCTCATATCATGTTAATAGATCTCACACACTTACGATTTTAGGAAATAAAATGGGTAATCTGCGCGTCAGGCTTGGCATTCAAGTTTTTAGTTCCTGTCTGAATAGCTACCTTTGATAAAAATCGTTTCGGACGCGCATTTCGTTCGTCGTTTATTATATTTTATGGGTGAGGTGCGACTTGGCTCCAAACCGATTTAAACCCCTAATGTTTTGCATTGACCGTTCCAAGGCTGTGATCACAGATTTAGTCATTTGATGTTTATAATCGGTATTCTGTTATAAAAGTAATGGATGAAAATAAGAATGTCTCTCCTGATATATTTTCCTGGAGTTGTATTGTTTGCAATATTAAATTTAAATCATGTATGTATACACCTTTCTATGATCCATAGCACGAGCGTATTGTTTTATTTGTTTTAAATATACCTTATTATTGCATAAACTCTATCTATAATGCCCTCTGGCGGGGTGCATAAACTTGGCAAAATGAGGGCTTGAACGGGAGAAATCGTGTATTAACAAGGCGATTCACGTGCAGTTCAAGCCCTGTTATGTGTTTTTCATATCCATAAATTAAAATAGCATTGAAAACAATATGTCTTGTTCATTCGATATCGACAAAATAATTCCTCATTTATTACTTTGCGCGTCTGCATTTCAAATTTGAATTAATACACTGTTTAAACACATTTTAAATCGAAAACTGCCTATCTGGCAAAGCCTCGTCATTTCTGATGATGACCGAGTGAGGCATATGTAAAACACAACCTTGAACTGTATGACGTCATATGAAATAATCGAATTATTTTGTCGATGTCGAATGAACAAGACATATTGTTTTCAATGTTATTATAAATTATTTTGGTGTGTGTGATTTGTTTATGCAATAATAGCGAACATTTACATTTTCTCGGACATGATCATCTGCGGGCGCTCTAAAAATCCGTTCCTGCCCTCGTGCACATTCGGGCAGGAACGGATTTTTCGAGGGCCCGCAGATGATCATGCCCTCGAAAACGTGTATTATCCCTATATTATTATACTATTTGTTAGAATTATTTGAAGCAAAGTCGTATGTGTTTAGAAGCCTTAAATATATCATTATAACTAATTCTTAAATGTGATAATTATCTTAATGAATCGTTGTATAGATGTGTGTGTGTTCAAGTTAAATTATGTTTCATACTTTTATAATGAAAGTGCTTGAAAATACATTCTCTATCTATTTCACTAATACAAAATTATCGATGTAACATTTGTGCACAGTTCTAACATGAATGTATATGTGTATAAAACCTGGTTTACATAGTATCGATAACATTCTGATGCATTGGTGCTTATGGTTTAAATCACAATCACTTAATCTGTGTGATTTGTTTGTCAACTATAATATTAGTCAGAAGGGCTCTTATCAAAAGATTTATAACACCAAAAAAACACTAACGCAATTCACTGCAAAGATACAATCGCGCCATTATAAATCGATATAAAACAAACGTCTTACTTATGCGAAGTCAATGTAACAGCTAGGCATGCTCTTTTTGGGCCGAAACCGGATAGCTACGAATACCATCCCAACCATACAACTTATCTATATGACCCATATGATGGGTCAATAAATCATTTACGTCTTCTCTATTACCAGCCAAATCACAATACTTACCCATATGACTCATAGAATGGATTAAGAAATCATGTATGTCTTCTTCCATTACCTCACTTTTAAGTAGGCAGATGCCATATATTCAGACATTACTAACTTTCAAAGTAAAAACACGTGGTGCGTTCCGGTATTCAACATTTGATGAACTTATATATTTTCAAATTTTGATAAACTTTGATACCTTTTGACATACCTTTTTCATCAATGAAATAAACACTTATTATGAATGTAAATATTAACATTGTTGACATAGTTTAGTATAGTATACAAAGTAGAGCTTTCATAATTGCAATCATGCTTGTCGGCAAAATAAACTGATTTGATATGTTCATGTAAAACGACGAGTTTATTATAAACAAAATATCAAAAAATTATATAAATATCCAGTTGATATTAAAGTTGAGAGTGCTTTCATACGTTATCAAAACGTCTAGTCCAATCAAATGTTACTTATGTTTGTAAGAACAAATGTGATTGTTTAAATAAATATGTTTTAATCATACGTTCGAAAAATTGAGCAAATGTGACAACACACAAAATTGTGAAGTAACTGCAGTCAAAATGACGTAACCATTACCGGAGGTGATGTCAAAAAGAATGCTCTGTCTGATATTCGACGCACACGCACGACGGCAGTCCCTAGCACAGCGCTATCCTAGCGTCCTTTCTACGTTTACTCGGGACGATTTCCTAAACTGAACGTTTTGTACAAGAGCGGTTTTTGACCGTACCGACTTAAGGCACATTAAAAACATATACGCAAAACCTAAACACAGCACCTTGTTCATGCTGATTGTTCGTTTCAATCCTTAAGGTATGCTGCCTGAAAAGATTGTTTCTTTTGTTAATCATCGGCCTATATTTCATACTTGTATTGGAACCATTGATTTCGCTTTTGACAACCTTCTACAAAACAATTTTCCCTTTTAAGAGACATTAATAATTCCGCTTAAAGCACGGCATATTTGGACTCATGTTTTTTAATTAGGAATCCGTTCGTTTGCACCTACTGCATTGTTTAATCGATATTTAGCGGAAAACAAACCGTGGGAACTTACCAAGCACTAACCACTTAATAGTTCAAAATATTATGCTTTGGGAAAACATGACTAAACTCACAAACTAAACACATGCATTTACATAACAAACAAGTTCTACAATACGTATTTGGTTAGACGACGAATTAGAAAATTGTGAAGAAGCGTATTTTGAAAGCTAAAACGTGTCGAGCAATTTCGAAATATTAAATTGAATTTGGAATTTGTCTACGGAGTCGTTATATAACACATCATCAAATGATGGCTTGGTGGAAAATAAATATATTGTGCAAACATTTTACATTATATATATATATGTGTGTGTGGACATTTCGTCCATATGCATTTTGTTCGTGTCCATTTTTGCTAAGATGCAATAGTAATTCAATAGATTTTTCGTAGTTTATTTTTGTAAGCTGTGCATTCTCTTTTTAACCCGGTCAGCATATTACAGAATCCAGTTTCAAGACAAACCGTTCTACAGTGACCGACATATTAAATGTCGAATCAAAAAGTGTTTGGGTAAATATCCGATGCTATGATAAACATTCTTCACAAACACGACTCACAAAACATGTTTTGGAAGATCTTACTGTACGAAAATATTAAAGCATACACACGTTTTGTTCCGTTATATAAAACATGCATTAAGGAAAATGAACAGCATTGTACAGACGAGAAGTAAATGAGTAGTATTGATTGTTAAAACACTTGACGCAAATATATGCCTCGACAAACTGAACATCATTATTGTTTTAATACCTTGATTAATGACTCATCAAACTGGAAGGGCATATGGGTTTCGGATTTCATACGCTGTTTGATATCAAATAGGCAACGATCTCAACAAGAGAACATGCGCTTGGTCGTGATATTTAGTGTCTTGTATATTTTGTCTTTGTTTGTTTTTATATAAATTTGCCAATAATGGCATGTTTGCGTATTTCACAGAGCAACATAATTTAAAATGTCAAATGCAGCTTGCTTGGAGCAACAGGATAAGCGATATTGACTGTTCAACAAACTCTCCGGCCGGTTGCAGTTGTTTTATTTATTTATAATGAAACATCACGCATGTGCGGATTATTCGGCAATATGTCGTCAACGACCGCAGATGTTGATCTTCTTTACACTACTGCTTATTAAAAACATATTCCGTATGTGGTGCTTGAACTCTAACCACTTTAACACTGATGTGCCTCAGCTCACGAGTCCGAAATATCACTGCATAAGATTTTGAAATGGTTTTAAATGTGTGAGCTTTGTGTATACAACCAGATTATAGCATTGGGAAATGTGACCAATTTCCGTAAAGTAAATTTATTCTGGCGTAAGCCCTCGTCAGATAATTATTTCTAACAAACGTTAATCGGATCGACATTTTTTATCGCTATGTATTCCAACGTGTTGTCAAAAAAAAGGTTTGAATAAAACACAAAAGTATTTAAACAGGGACACAAAATATAAAAGCTTGTTTGTGCTTCCGTAGGGATGCATACAGTCATCGCATCGTCCTCTCCTTCGACCACTAGTACGTCCCAGTCCGTCCTGCTTCGTGTACGGAGCATATTTCAGGAGGTATTGAATGAATAAAAAATCAAATGTCATAATGNTTGACACTCTTCATTCATACAAGACTAGGTCAAGTGAAAGTGGGTGCTATATTTTACCCAAAGTCAAAGTTTTTGGTGCTAAATCTTTTGCATTTAACGCTTGTGTTTTGTGGAACAAACTACCTTCTGCTTTAAGGGATATTACAAGTTTATCTAATTTAAAGTTGTCAGTTAAAACTCATCTTCTTAATATGTAACCATCCTTTTAGATCTATGTAGTTAGTTTTTAATTTACCCACATTTTAATGTGTCTACTTTGTTATGCAAATATTTGTCTTTCATAACTCAAATCTGTGATATTCATCCCATGCCTCTCTATGTGAATACCACCAATATCAAAGGACCACAACGGAAATAAGAGATTAAGTTCTCTTTTTTGTGTTATCCTTGGTGTAATGTTAATGACATGGGTTCATTTCTCATACATGTTTATTGTTTTACTATTTTATCATGTATGTAGATATGTTTTATCATGTTGTATTATTATACTGAAATAAATCTATCTATCTATAAATACAGGGCCACGAAGGTGTGTATGATAGAAATGCAATACTGCTGCAGCTTCTGGAGTTTCACTTCTTTATATTGCTGATTGCTTTATGTTCGTAAATACTTTTTTCCTTCTTGTACTGAGCACAATTCAGGAGGTATTGACTGGATTCATATAGAACATCATATAATGATATATAGCTTAAAGGAAAGGTTCAGAGTACAAGGACCATAACTCACTCTTCATGATTTACAGAGTCATTCCCTTCATAACATTTACTTGTGCGAAGCAGAACTCCATATGTATTTAATATGTATTAGGTGTGTAAATAAAACTGTGATAGAGGTGATTTAGACTAAGTGAAACTCCCAAGAACCACAACTCACATATACGTATTTGTGTTACATTATTGCCATTTGCGTATTTATTTTTTTGTAAAGTCATCTTTATTTGTGAAGCATAACTCTTCAAGTATCAAAGGTATATCATTGCATAGTGATTTCTCGTTTTGTTTATATATTGTTTTCTTTTAAAAATAATTAACACTTGTCAGTTTTCCCATTCTAAGAAGATAGAGATTAAAACAAAAAGCATTCGACACTCACAATAACAACTCTTGTTTATAGATTAAAATCGACATGTTGTGATGAGTGGTGTATGGTATGTGACTTTTGGATAAAGATTAAGTATATCACGATCCACAGGAAATATTTGTTTGACTTAGAAAATGTCGCGTTCATATGTTTTCAAGACAAAATGAACATCATTTGTATTTTGCAATCACCAAATATTCTCTTTTATGAAAGCGGGATCGTTAAAGCTCCATGGGTGATTGTTAACTGTGTCAACACATATTACAAAAAAAAGGATGTTTTATATTTATTTGTGATAGATATATAACATTAATAATGTAATATATGTTGTAAAATACAAATATAATTAAGATAATTGAACGCGTTTTGGCTGCGTTTTTATACGGTACAAAGAGGTTAACTATTATGCTGGTTATCTGATAAGTGGCATTTATTACTGTTATAATAATGTATGACACTCAATAGGTCAATCACCTAGAACGAACGTTACACAAAACCGGACAAAATAGTTCAAAGTATTTAATTTTCATATTCAAAAAAAAAAGTCCAAAACACTGTTGTCACGTCTGTTACAGTGTTTCATGAGGCGTTTAAAATTTATGATTAAAATAAAAAATTATTTAGGACACTATAGGTTAAGAGCCTCATACAAACATTTACACATCCGAAGATAATAATCCATTAAATTTGCTTCCATAGTCAGAAAACTATTGTCCGAAACGACTGTGTAGTATCTGTTAAAGAGTTACACAAGGGAAAAAGACATTCATATTAAATCATAATGGAAAAGCGAAAAAAATTCACTGATCAAAACACTTTACTTCAACATATTTGTCCATTCAATATATTTTATTTTCCTTATTATGTCAAGTAAAATATTGTAGTCTTGCTAAAAAGGACCATGGGGTAATTCTGCTTATGTAAAATTAAACGGAAACAAAATACCAAGCAGCGCAACTACAGATGCGTCTTACTCTATTTTTTTCGGCGTAGCTGTATAACCTAGCTATTCACCTTACCTGACCTTTTTAAGTGTCCAATAGATTTCAAATAAAATTTCCCGCGGCTAGACACGAATGAATACACTTCATTTATTCCATTGATTTGAGCATAATCCTCCAGAACATTGGAAACATGACCGCGACTTTGTAGTATTGTATGATACGCTGGTTTGCTGCGTGTTCAGCATGAAACAATTTTATAACTAATGAAAAGTATTGATGTATAGAATAGTTTTACACTCAACTCTTGACATCAATACAGTTTGTGTGTGTCCCTTTATATTCAGAGGATTGTCAGCGCCAGAGCGTTTGTACTTAAAGGCTATGTTCTCATATTTAGTTATTGGTACCATATTGCTGTCAGTGTACTAGTATATTTTAGTTCATAAAAGTATCGTTTTTCGATATCCTGATATAAGTTTTGGCCAAACCATTTGAAATTGTTTTCTAAATTGAACATTAAACATGTAAAAGTATAAAGTTTAAAACAAGCCGTCGTTCAAGCAGTGGAATCGTGACCTCACTTTAAAGCATTGCATTCCAAGCCGCAAGGTATCAGGGTCAGTTCGCGGTCAGTACAGGGATTGTTATATAATATAGACGGTATCGCGTGAACTAGGTGAACTGGAATTTTATCCAGACCAGATGTTAAATGAAGATATTCGCCGATATAATTATGGTATCACAATAATAGATTCTTTATGTGTTTTCAACAAAACCATGATTAATATTGTTTTTTATTAATTTAACAAGAATTATTCCACCATATTGACCAATGTATTGAGCATGAGCGAGATGATTCCCGATACTGTTAATAATCGAATCAAATAGCAATGCCCCACAAACCACTAAACAGGTTTGTCCGAAGTATTTAAAATATGTGTGGTCGGTTGACTTACATGTTTTAATTTCACTTCCATTCTTCTTCTTTTTTGTATCTATAGATATACGATCAGCAATATGTAATTATGTAAAATAAACCGCGAAAACTACGCGTAACATTCCGTACTGCGTGAAATGCAGCTAAGAACTGCACAGAAAAGACATATGCTATCTTTGATTTCATTCATCAAACTCTTTACCTTTCACAAACTCCAACAACAATCAACGCCGTATATCTTTTTTGAAAGATATTTCTTGTTTTAAATAAATGTAATACATATACCGCTCCGTGCGACACAAGTTCGAAATTGGCATATGTGTGCTAAAATAGGCCATACCTCATTCAATGTTAAACAAACAAGTGCACTTAAATACTCAGGTGTACAACTACACATGCAGGTTTATGCGTTTGTAAAGTTGTATCAGTCTATCAGAATTTTCTTTCAGCGATACCGGTTCTAAAATGATTGTTTTTTTGCTAAACAGAAAAATAACTCCGGTATATTGAAAAAACCGAACCAATGTACTTAAATGCGCCAGTTCACATGCTAATAGATATGTTTGCGAAGTTTCATTTTATGTGGATAGGCCCAACACAAAAATGCTTGACAAACGCAGTGACGTCAAACCGGTATAAATAGAATGATAACACATTAGTAGGTTACATGCATTTTTTATTTACACATATTTGTTTATATAAGAACTGATCTCCAATAGCATGCTGTACTTTACCAATCACACTAAATTGTTGTATTTAAGGTGAGGTTAACTAGGCAATAAAAAGAGTGCTAAAGTCTTGCATGTTCAAAATGATGACGCCTAATATTTGATGTATCATATATTTTGTTCGGGGCACCAATATTAGACCAAACGCACATGTATACAGAAATTAAGAGCTTCACACAAAATAATTATAAAGCACAGGATTCATTGCAAAATAACCAATATTCCTTTTTACCGGTATACAGCTGCATACGAAACATATTGCACGCCTGGCTAAACTTCATTAAATCAGCTCTATAAAGCATAAACTATCACAAAAATCTATCAACTGAAGTCTTCGTTTGAATTTACTATACCTTTGTATGTTTCACAAAATGTCCAAGTTCAAAAGAGGGAATCGATGTGATCCTTCGCGCCATATCTTTGAGAAGAACGATATTGACATATTGTAAATGCACATAAACAGTGCATGTATAAGCAACGTCAAGATTTTGACCTTTGAAAGTCAGATGTGATCATGATATCTCATTACTGCTATAATATGCACCGTGCTAAGCTAACATGACCTTTTTCCTTCTTAGAGAATGGCAGTTTTTCACAAATTTGAGAAGTTCGAAACTCTAATTTCACACTTTAAAAAGGTTTGCGACGCAAATTTTCTAAATTTAAAAAAGTTGGCGACTCATATTTCCACAAATTGGGGAGGCCAAGGCCGCTTCACAAAAATTTGTACAAAAAGCCCCGGCTAATATATTTGTTCCTGATAATCAACCAGGACAAGTAATGATGGACAATTAATGATAGACAGTTAGTAGTCCCAAAAAAAAAACGTGTTTGCACTGAATTGATTTCAAAGAAGCATGTTTTCCAGAAGCGGCTGAGCCAGTTTCGTATTTATGACGTTCACAAGCGTTATGTTNTCTCACCCAAGGCTGCCCAGTGGCCGCGGTAAGGTTGATTTCCCACGGCACCACTGTCAGGTGCCGCCCCATTTCGTTCAGCACCACGAACGCCGCGTCAGGATCGACGGCGAAGTTAAACTCGGCACATGTTGTGATGTTCCCGCGACCTGTTGATAAAATAGAATTAATGGGGCATTGAAATTATTTATTTTTTTAAACATACACGGTTTCATCAGAAAATGTGACCTTTGTAATCTCTTAATATTGTGAATTTGCACGGCTAAGTTTAACTATACAATAGTATGTTACGTGGCGTGATGCTCTCACAATCTTGAAACGAAACATCGTAATTGCTGAGTGGCTCTAAATTGAGACGTGCTCCAATTGAGCTCTTATACGAATCTGGTTTTGGCGACAATGAGACCCGCAACTAAGTACGCATGGCGCTTTAAGATCAGCAAATCATTTATATATTAGATACAACAATTTATTAATTTATTAATGCCACTAATGTTAAAATAAACTACTAGCCTTCACAAAGTTGAACTTAACAAATAAAAAGTGTCGTAACCCCAAAGCTATAGTAACCCAAAATGTAGATTGGAAACATTAGGAATGACTATAAATCGAACATCGAGCGGTCAATTGACCAGTATCGTCATGTTAGTCAAAGAGCTGACAGTTGATGGTATTAAAGTTTATATGGCCGTGGTATAATTGCACTTTGTTGGACGATTGCATATTCCAACAAAAATACATAACTATTGTTTATCCATCAACGATGTTTTGAGAATAGGGCTGGTATTCACAAACCCCCACATGGAAATGTTAACTGTATTTCCAATCTTATGTTTAAGGCTTACAAATGGATAACATATGAATTGATAAGCAATATTAACTTTATAAACCATGGCAATGAAATCCACCTTACATCGACATAGCCAAAGACCTATGGCTTTGAAATATTGACTCTGGCCGATTTGCTCCTTCTCCCGCTTACCCTGTGTGTTTCCTCCCATCACCGTGATACTCTTCAACTTCTCGCCGAGTGCAGGGTCCTGACGCAAGGCAAGGGCGATATTGGTCAGCGGGGCAAGGGCGACCAGAGTGATCTCCCCTATAAACAAACTGGCGGCTTTAGCTTAGAATCTGGAAAACTCCTTCTATATAGTCTGTGATAAGGATATATTTGAGACATTTTAGTCTGCGCGCAGATAAACGTACATGCACATGCTTCCGTTCGAAAAACAGGATCTACCGGTAGTTCGCATTGGCAACTTTTAACCGTTCATCGTCATATAATGCATAGCCAAATGCAATCAAAAGTGATCAAACTGAGGAAGCTGTTATATATTAAGCCGAGTATTACATGGAAGATGGTAAGGTATAACAAAGGTATAGTACTGTATTGAGTGTTAAGTTTTGAGTCCAAAAAGTATACATATTTAATAAGTAAAATTTAGCACTAATAAAATTGTATTTTACGTGTATCTTAGAAATGGAGAAAACTGATATAAATACACATAATGATAGTAAAGTAAAACATGTTTGTCTCTTTTTCTAGTTGTGTTTCTTTATATGTTTAACCATTGTTTTTCTGTGATCACAATAACTGAAATAACTGATCACGAATACGTCATCTTTGTTTGATGCTTTAACGTCAGCAGATTTGAAAAAATGAAAGGCAGCCCTACCTGGGTTTTCATTGACAAGCCTTATAATGGCTGAAACAGCATGTTCGTTTTGTACTTGGTCGCTGGATACGGCGATGTCAAGGTCAGCATCGCCAAGGCCGTCTTTACCATGGTAATGTGTGGCGGTGTAACCTCCACCCACCATGGCGCTACTGGCGCCCTTGAACACTGGGACCTGTTCGTAAGCTTACTCAATCAAATTTCATTGTTTTCCAAGATATATAAGAAAGATGATTCATGTGCAATTAAGCCTTTAGTAAAGGTGTTATAAAAATGGTATGCGTATACAGCGGCCATTAGGCGAAGCGTTCGTGCAACTTAATTCTGCGTAAGCAAACTATATTCGTTAAGGTTAAATGTTAGGTTAGAAATTCAAAAAGGTTAAGGACAACTTATGAATTGTAAAACTACATCGCATAACCACTAACATCACGAATCGTACGTACGTTAAATAAATGTTAAGGCTACGAATACGTGATCTATAGCAGAATTACAGCTGATTTACGTTGTCGCAAAGAGCAATTTTAATTTTATGATATTAAATTTATTAAGATAAAACTACTCCTGTTTGTTCACATGAAATTAAAAAGCGATAAAACTGTTAAAACCTATGAAAGAGTTCACAAAGATTAAATTACACGGGTCGTGAATACAAAGGAGTGCAGCGCCTGTATGAACAAACAAGTACAACTTACGTCCAGCCGTCCCCACATCGTGAGGACTTTGAGTGTGTTCAGAACCACCTTGTCAATTGGCACGTTTCCGGCCACGCACGTTATTGCTATGACGTCAACGTCCGGTCTGGATAGCGCCAGCATCAGCGCCTGCGCGTCGTCAACACCCGTGTCCACGTCGATAATGTACTTGCATTTCATCATCGTTTGACGATCACTCTGGTATTGTGAATAGCTTTTTGTGGAGGCAGGTACCTGCGGTGGCGTGTGAGTACAGCTAAAAATAATGTTAGTATTTTAAATGGACTCTTTAATGCAGCTTCGGGCGGAAGGTACTACACACTTCGTTAATAAGTGCATACGATGGAAGCTTTAAAAACTGTGAAAGTATCTTGTTCATCACAAAAATAGGATATTACCGTTCCAAAATTAGATACAGATATATTCATAAATGAACTAACTGTGTATGGGTAGAGTAGATCATGCGTTCATTAATATGTGTTCCTCAATTCACCTTTAAACTATAAATAAAACAGAACACGTGAGACGTTTTAGCGATAAAGCTGCGACGAAACATACTTATTATTATCTTGCAGCTAAGAAAAAAAAACACAAAAGAATGAAATTTATTTTTATTTTTCTGTACATGTAATTACATAAGCCATGTATTTGATCAATAGCTAATTGTACTTGCATACGGCTCTCAACGTTTGTATTAACTAACCCGACCGACCCTAATGTGTGTGCCGACCATAAACTTTGTTTGTTTTTTCGGGTTGAATTTAAGATTTATGCATGTCATTGCATATTGTAACAAAATTAGGAAGAGCAAAATGTTCAAGACGAAAATATGTTTTGCCGACCTGCCTATCCTACTATTTTGGCGATGTTTAGTGAAAACAAATGAGAACTTGACCTAAATACTGAGTAAGTCCGCGTGTCCGTGAATAACAGACAGGTACGTGAATGTTCGTGCAAAATGATTTGGACTGACAACGCGTCAGATTACATAGACATACTTTAACAAACCAGGATGTAATTTGTATAAATAGTATTTCAACCATGTTTATGACACACAGTTGAGCAAAAAATGTAAAATACGTTTTTTTTCTTTTAATAAATATTAAGTAAGCTGATTAAGCAAATACTTAACTGTATAAAGTTGCATTTAATCAATTAATTCTTATGTTTAACAAATTCCATCATTATGTATTATGTTGTTTTTTTAATAAGAGATCTTACGTACCCGTTCTCAACACCAACAATACTGGAATAATCCAATTAGTCACATTAACGAAATTGTAGGAGTTGCAGTTCAAGAATGCAAATGCATATCAGCGGGCAGACAGCCCCACAATCAAATTACCGGTAAAAGGTATAATGTATGTTTATGTATTGTCCTTTATAGTAATGTTAAGGTCTTAGACCGGACGACCTCGTATGTCATAAAAGAAAGAACCAACACAATATGATTGATCGAAAAAGGGCATTTATTGCAAAATGCCATAACATAGATGAAAAT
>VMBQ01015036.1:0-13188 GCA_007657795.1 Dreissena rostriformis | reverse complement strand
GGACAAGTTAAATTTCCTAAATTGTTGTCCGTGGACATGTATAGTTTTTTGAGATTTCGCCACCCCTGCATTACCATTGTCACGCGTAAGCTTATACGATCGTTTGAGTGTGATTTCCGGCAAATTCATGTTGTCCACATTGCCTTGATAAACATATGCGCATGCTATTTATATATAAGGATGCGACATATTTTGCCATCAATTTAAGGCTTTATTTATTAACATTAATTAAATAAAATAATTAATCCAATGTGTTATAGTGTGGCGTTCAATACTTTTGCGACCATAATATTATCACCATCAACATTGTGTATAGTTGTAACGCACCAATATGCTGACTATGAAGGAGATGAATTGAATTATTAAGTCGCATATCGATCAGTATCATATTACTAGATGCTTATGTAAATATTGCGTGTATACGTATGCATAAGCATGTCAGTATGTATACTCGAAATTTGTATCATAGCTACCGATGAGTATTTTTTTTAACAAAATTCATTTATTTCGATCCTTTTCAAACGAATTAGATGTTAAGCAGCGTATTTTGTAGATATCACCATTCCTGATTGTTATAAACGTCCATCATGTACACTTGTGTTTTATAGTACAGCCTTTGATACCTCTACGCTGATATCGACCTGATACAACGTTGCATAATATGTTTTTTACATCAGGCTGGTAGGCGTAAATGTTTGGATGTACAACACATTATTCGGAATCAACTATGAAGTCTTCATTTTCGGTAGAAATGATTCCTTTTCAACGAACAAAACAATTTGGTACCAAAATGTAGTACACTTTATGCACAAAAAAAAGGAAAAACAGTTAAAACCGTATTTTACAATTACGTGAAGTGCTCATGACGGCATGGTTAACTTATTGAACATAATAAAACACATTCGTTCCCGCCTGAAATTCAGAAAAATAGCGATTGTATTTTTGTTTTTTTGTTTTAAACCGGTTCTTGTCCTAGCGGTTTGTAATCTGTCAGGCTCTACAAAAACAATTCTTTCCAAGTATTGTCGTTTTTAATTCTAAATCTCATCTAATATATATCACAACGAGTGAGCTGTAGCATGTTATTCCTAAAATAGTATGCATGTTTTTCTTTCGATATGTTCGAAATATTTTAGTTAAAATACTAAGAGTATTCCGAATCTATAATCTATACTTTAAATCATTCTAGACACAAACTTTTAATAAAATGTCATTAACTATGATCTTGAAGAAAATGTGATTCTTTAAACGTGAATTTTACTAACGCTGTTGGTGTAAATCCAGGCCTTGAGTGACAAACCTGGTAGACCCTATATTGTAAACTGACTAGATCCATGCGTTACAAGTATGAATATGTGGGTTTTGTGTAGATAATCATAGACGAACTGACCAACATGAGCTTTCTTGGAGAAGTGGTCTGACCTTTAAAGCGTGTGTGTCATTTGCTGTTTTGAACATTGCATTTTTAATGAAATCTTTGATAAATAAAATATTTTTATTTTTCTTACAATTTACATTTTGAATACGTTCTTATATGTGCATCTACTAAAATGTACATGTATTGCATTATTCATATAACGTTGTCAACAAAAAATCAGAAACAGAAGACAAACATGTTGTTTAATGGTTATTTGTACGATTTGTTTATTTTGTTCAAAGAAACATGGCTACATTTAATGTAAATATATATATGTAAACTGTTAACTGCATTATTGTTTTAAAATAAAATACAATGTCGATACGAAAGTATATTCAACGTTGCAACCAGCTTCAGGATGTATTGTACATCTCAGATCTTTGTCAAAGGAACAAACGCAAATGATAACGAAAACATATTTCAATTCTTTACATAAATTTCCATGAACGTTCACGAGTGCATAAATCAAATTATTGTCATATTTCTAAAAGGCACACATTTGTACCTAAAATGAATATTTAAATAATACTCGTAATCTGATTGTTACCGTTAAAAACATTTTGACGCATTTCATTTCTGATAGCTTCATTGAAACAGTGAACTATAAGAATGTTCATGCATACATTTACATGCAGGGTTTCATTCGTCAATTGTTTTGGGAATGAAACAAGTTCATTGATTGACCATAGTATTCAGCCAGACACGTCAAATATGTCGTAAAAATATAGCATTAAAGTTATAAAAGTTATATTCATGTATAATTGCTATTATAGAGGGTTAGTTTCTTCGATTTGTAATCAATTATACCGAAACATAATGTTTCGTTGATGCACTCACTGGTTTGTCACTAAATCACACAACGGGATGTTAGTACTGTAAAACTTTTCCATGTACCTACCGGTCTCTTGGTACTTGATGTATTTATTTCACAATATTTAGACCCCGCCTTGTACTCCGCTTGAACACAGTTATATTCTGAACAAAACATCATACATTCGAAGACCGTATCGATTTCATATCTGTGGTGAAACTGTCCTCGTACTCCATGTAGAAGTCCCCGTTCCAACGTATATTCAGTTACACATCCTGAAACAAACATAAACAAAATATAAATTACGAATTGATAAATAAAGTAGTATAATGTACGCGGTCAACGAAATGCTATAATATAAACACTATATAACACTTCCTAGAGTGTACAGTCTAATTGCTTAATACGTTGCAAGAGGAAAAATGAATTAACATATTAGTCTATGTCGACATATATTACTCATAAAGGATTGGTGGCAATGTGATAATACGTAAAAGTTCAAATATTTAGGATTCTATAGTATCATATATAATGATTTCTGTAACAGTATGTACTATATGCTCAATATAATTCAATAATTACTTATACTTTAAGAAATACTTCTACAGTTTAAACATGACAACTATACTACGAATGCAAAAATATAAAGTCAAATAAAAAATTGACCTTTCCGCGCAAGTGTTATTGATCGATTGACCAATTCAGTTCCGTCGTGTTGAAACAAGTAGTACACATTCCGCCCTTGATCGTGTATAGTTACATGGCTGGGTATCCAATTACGACTTATAACTCCAATATCAACTGATTGAATCTGAAACACACGTACAATTATCAGGTAAACACTTGCATAAATCGTATGTCCGTTTGCATGTTATTTTTGTTAAATTCCACATACTTTCGTCCATTGCCTTTTATAAATACTGAACATGTATCCTAGCAAAGCGTGCCCATATTATAACGATGTAACGAAAACGATCGTTACATGTTAATACAGATATAACATTTGAGAATTATTTGCATTACAATTGAAATGGAATTTGAATGTAAAGTAAAACAAATATCAGTTTAATTTTTATTTTACATTTATGGAGAGCCAAGTAAAAATAATGCGGAGTGTATTAAAGTGACACATATAAGTTAAATTAGACTAACTGTTCCAATATAAGGAAGCTGCTTGGTAAAGTCAACAAAGGTTCTTTGTCGGAAGAGCCCATCAAGCTGTATATTCCTCGTCTCACCATATGTTCCTTTCAATGTAATGGACACGTATCCGTCTGTGCCAGCACCTCTTCTATCAGCAGTGACAACGCGTATTGTATAACGAGTAGCTAAAATAGCAAACATCATTTAAAGTATAAAACGATGTTGAGGACAAATTTGTTGGATCGAGACGATTACTCCAACATTTTCAGTGCATATCGGTATAGAATATATCCTAAGAATATGTATATAAGTCCTCTTGGCCCTTTTCTCTTTGGTAAAAAAACAAGTATATTCCATGGGGTACTTCAACAATATATTATTGCACAGTTGGCGTTAAAACAAACATTGAGATGGTATCTTTTGATGAAATATATTACAAGAGCACATGGAGGATTTGTTACGTGAATACCCAAGATTGTTCGATACCTACCTTTTGGTAAAACATAAGTTTTTACGGGCACCAACAGACCATTAAACAGACCCAAACTTAATTAGAGAATCCTTAAAACTAACTGTACTGTGAATAAGTATATACCATAGAATATGTTCGCTAGAGATACTTGAATTTGTCAGTCACATACTTATAAGAAAAACTATCAGAAAATAATATCGGTAATAGGTAAAAATTATACAGAACATAGTTTATATGATAAACTGTACAATTAATAAGAGTGAAAGCCAACCTTAAACAGTATTTCTATCGCAAATAAATAAAGTCTTATAAAGAATTTGATTAACATGTCTAAATGCAGAGTTTTATCAAACACAAGCACAAGTTATCGGTCACATCAACACGATAAGTAAAGATTGCCTGCTCGGGTCTTTGATTCTTCAGGCGCTAATTGATTGGTACATATTGACACAGCCGTCGTTATTTTAGAACACGCCATATATAATTGAATGTACAGGGACATCAGTCGGAAACAACATGAAAAAGGTTTTCACAATTATTGAATAATTTGAATAATAGTTCCAATTTACTGTGCTTTGAAAGTAGGTCTTAATTAAAGGAAAAGTTCAGAAATGTTTATATTTATATATAAGATAACAAGCACAAAAACGTTGACAATGGACCTACGTAATGAACCACGCGTGTAATTTTTTTATCCTGAATGTTTAAGTACAAAAACAGTTTACCATACTATTCTATTCTGCAACCATGGGAATGGACCTTGGTCAGTGACTTAGCATTGAAACAAACCATGTGTGAAGTTCGACTTGTTTTGTTTTAACTGAATATTTGTGATATTTACAGGGATATATACTTGTTAAACTAAAACCTTATGTTTTTTTTTTACAAATTGAAACCCGATTTTGTTTTAGTTCAAAAAGGGTTTTGCTTCTGTTAAATAACGTGGGAGAGTTTTGTGATTTTGTGAGTGTCGTCATTGCCATCTCATTATGAACCCAACAACTTAAAACAAATCAATTTAATACTTCTTGTTTTTGAATATATCTGAGGTAAACTGTAATAGCACAAGATCGATCCTAACCAGAGTATGACGCACTGGCCAACACATGCATAAAAAGTTTATCTTGAACTGTAACATGAACAGTAGAGCTTAAAAGTAGTAAAATTTAAAAACATGATCAATACTGATACATACTTTGAACACAGTCAATTGTCTGCGACCATTTTCCATTGTCACATGTAATTGTTGTATCACCAGAATTCGGTACGTATCCACTGACACAGTTTCTATCGGTTATACGGATAGTCTCACGGTCGTTATATGACGTCTCTAGATAGAGCAGATTGCCTTCAGGTTTGGCACAACCAGCTGATAAGTCTGAAGAAACAATATTAACAATTTTATAATAGAAATATAAATGAAACTTGCAAATACTCTAACGGCGACACACACTGTAGTGAAAATTCATCGAATTTGTACAATGCGGAAACTCACTGTTTGAAAAGATTAACAAAGCAGTACATAAAGTCAATCATAGAGTATATATTATTTTTTCAGTGATTGTTAACATACATAATTCGCAGTAAGCTCCTGTGAATCCCAGTGGACATTCACACGTATGAGGTGCTATACACGAGCCCCCGTTCCGACATTCGTGACGGCATTCGGCTAGAAGAAAACAGTGCCATTGATTATTGACGAAAGCAACTCTAAAACACTCAGTTTATGCAAATTGGTAATCTATTTAGCATTATATTTATACGGGACATATGTGCATCTCACAATATTTAACGTGAATGTTGCTCGTTTGCTACTTGTGCATATTGGTTATGTTTACTGTGTGCATGCGGTGTTTTTCTTTGCAACATTTACTTATATCGTTGTAGGACGTCTGCAAATAAACACGGAAAATTAGTTAAATTTTATATTCACGTGACATTATTTATTTCAATAAACACATTGAATATGTATATGTTCATTAATTATTATTATATTAAATTAAAAGCAATATCTTAAAATCTGTTTAAGAAAGCATACATGACACAAGATAGCTTTTCCAAATATTGCGGTCATAGACTCACGTTTCTTAACTGAGCCAAGGAAGTTTAAACAAAATAATTTAGGACTTCGTTATTTTGCGAACATAGCTAATGCATAGATGAAAAAAAACTGTTTGATATAAGAAGAATATATGAATATCACAGCTTATCAGATAATCTTTATAGTGACGTAACATCTTGATGGTACACAACTAAGCGATTCGGTTAAATTCATAAACATTCGCGGTATACTGCCATAACGCCACCTAGATTCTCTGTATTAACTAAACGTTATCATAACTTTTGTTCATAGGACAATCTTGTTTGAAATGATTACATTACGGAAAATAAACAATCTTCGAAATATATATAGGAACTGACATGAGTTGTCATATCATACCATATTTATTAAACGAATTCAGGAATTTTGTTAGTAAGCGAGCCTTTGGCGAGCTTAATAACGAATTTCCTGGAGGGGTTTAATAAAATATTGTATGCTATGACAACGAGTGTCAGATCTTTTTTATCACATGCTTTTAAACTAAATAAAATACATCTTAATTGACCAAACAAATGCTGATAGATCTAAAAGTTGTTTACTATCGTGACGTCATTTCATGTTGACGACGTCATTTCACCAAAATAAAGCCATGCGATTGGTTAGTTATTGATCCTGTAGCCAATGAAAACGCTTAAAAATGTTGTATAACACATGTGTAATATAAAAAATACGGTATGTCTGTATGACATTGAAAACAAGGTATAGCATTTGATAAAATAAAATATTTTTAAAAGACAAAAGTATTGCCATATGTTATAAAACGAAACAAACGCATTTGCTTCATTAAACTCAGATCAATAATTGGTCACATGGATCTTTTTGAGAAATTCCGGAAACGGTTACCGCACATTTCATATTTCGAAAGGATTCAACGTTTTAAAGGAATTATATTATCTGATTATGCCGTGTGAATTAACTGTTATGTTCAGACAAGTATGCACAACGTTATGTTGGAAATGAATGTCAGACTATTTTGATTCATTTGCTTCGTTCTATTCGTTTACATGCTTTTAAATATGTTTTAAAATTGTTGCGTGACAAACACAATCAGCATTAGTGGCTCAATGTTATTATCACAAATATAATCAAGATTGAATGTTTCTATACACAATACAGTGATTCGAATTAAATGCATATTAATTGCATATCGTACATTTTAAAATTAATGATTTTTGTCTTATTAAGTGTTGTATGCTTTTAACGTTAATGCATACAGACAATTGCATATATGATAAAGCAATATGGGCCTAAGTATATGCTTTAAAAAACTCCGTAAATTTAAAAAGCTGTGCGCCATTTTTTTAAAGTGAATATATTTTTTTTTTAGAAATTAATGTTGCCGTTGTATGTTGCGAGGAATAATTATGACTGAACTTCACTTTATTTTGCAACATACATAACTGTTCAATTAATTACAACAAAGTATATTAAAACATACGGAAAGGAAATTGTTACAATGAAGAAACGAAACTCTTATGATTGTACCGTATGTGCCACATTGAAGAAATTCAATTCTTTCTAAATGTAATGTCATTTATATTCAATATGCAAACCTTTTCGCAATTAATGTCGTATCATCATTGACCAATTTAACACCTAATTGATTTGTGTGTTTTGCTCTCAATGTAGTGAGTCACAAAGTTGACGTTCGTTATTGTATTGACAGTTAACAAACGCATGATCTGATGAATACATTTCAATTAATAATACAGATTATTTGTGCTAACCCTGCTAGTTTGCGTTCGTACATAAAATGCAAAGTGCATTCACACTTACCAATTTCGCAGCTAGATCCGCTGAATCCTTCTTTACATGCGCAAGTGTTTGGTGATGTGCAGGTCCCCCCGTTCTCACATCTTTTACTGCACACGGCTAAAATAAACAATACAGTTTCATCACCGACATTTTCGGTGCCAAGACTCATTATTGTATCACTGTTAAATCCCGTTACAAAACTGAAAAAACAAATCTTCATGCGTAGTTTCCATTCAACGTATACTCGTATATTTCACCAAAGTATCTCTTTCATTCGCGTGTATAAAAACAGTATAAATTGATGCCACATTGTTACTCATTGTTAATCGAACATAATCTACGCAATATGTAAATGTTAATTTGCAAGCTGCAATATTGATTTTTTATTTCTGTTTTATACATGCAATGTAAACGTTTTTTTTTTAATGGAGTAACACACTACGTCGAAATACTTTTACTTGCCTATATGAGAGTAGTCTAACAATATTACGCTTTTGTACTCGTTACATATTACTATTCATTTATACTTAAGTTAACGATACTTATGATAGAGTCTGCAACACAATCTTTCAATAGAACAATACAAAATACTATAACATATATCTGAGATCCCTAATTGTGTGATACGTACGATGTTCACAATGTTCACCAGTCGTGTTTGGTGGACATTGGCACTTGAAATCTTGAATGCAGTGGCCGCCAAACTTGCAGTGACTTTCGGGGCATTTGACTGCAACAAAGAAGGTTAAAAATAGCGCAATGTTGTTACGTTGGTATTGGGTTAGAATTGACTCAAGATTTTCAAACTCAATGAGTATTTTTTTTAAGTAAAGACATTTCATGTTTAGCTTAAAGAAGTAAATTTAATGAATATATTTTTTTTTTAAATAACATTATCGTTCGTTCCATGTCAATGGCCATTTTCGCTAAAAGAAAGCTCGTTTTGAAAACCAAATCAACGCAACACGCATGCATACATGTAACGTGCTATACCCGGTCGACATTTAGGAAAGTTTTCGTTATTGTCAAAACTCCACGGTTCCTCGTCGGACCGATTTTTTCCAACCCAGGAGCCTTTTTCGCAGGCGAACGTTCTATTACTTGGTTCGTGGTATTTGTCTCCAGATGGTGCACAATTAAAAATCAACTGATCGTCATGCGAGATGTCATAAAGGTTTGCTGAGGAGATGAAACCATGTGCCTTGACATCATACAAGGTTAACCCTTGTTCTAAGTTTGAAGGTAGTGAGCAATTATCTAAAATGAATAAGAAGCATTATTTTTATGAGTGGTACTTTGATACATTTTCTTTTTAACAAGAAGCACACTCATTTAATTAACGCTCTGCCATCGTCACTGTCATAATTATAATATTCAGCACCATTTAACCACCATGGGACTTCTACACTTTTGCGCGAAACAGGTCTTGCAAAGCTGTGTTTATAGCACATTAATTTTTATGACATATTTGGTGTCTAAATATTTTGACAATGTTGATGACATGAAAATAATGACGATGACGATTATGATGTTTTTTCTGCAAATAAAGATGGCAACAGTGATGCTAAATTGGAGGCGATGATGATGATTGTGTTTCAGATGTTGTTGCTGTGACAGGGATGATAGCGAAGCAAAGATAAGGAAGGAGCATGGAGATGCTGCACGTTTTCAAACGACCTCTATATTATGATCGCTTACATCAAACATCAATTGCAGAATTTTGTGCAATAAAATAGCCAAGTTGAGGTTACAACATACTAATTTCTAGCAAAGCGTATTTTGATGTAAACTCTTCAATTTCAGCCAAAAGTGAAGTTAAATTTGTGCACAGAAGGATCCATATAATCAAAGTTTAATAAAGAGCATTTGAATTTGAATTGGTTTAAACAATACAATAGTTATGTCATGTGATATGTAAGGCGGAATTCGAAGTTAAGCAAAACTAATGGTCGTTTAATTGTTTTTCAACATGTAATGGCTTGTTTTTAGCTGAGTATAATCCGCCATTGCGAATGTTCCCCACTGCATCATGAAATCTTAAAACATAACAGTAATATCTTAGTGTACATCAATGCTTTACTTACAAACATGTTGAACACAAACGAGTGTATTTAACTGAACAAAAGACTTTCCGTATATTAATATGGTTTTAGAGGCCATAATATTGCATACCTCAATTATATAGGTGTAAGGTCAAAATGTTGTTTTATTTTTAGTTTACTAGCATCGTTCCTATGTCTAAGTTTTAATACATACCTTAACACAGAAACGTGAATTTTAAAGATAATTTTTGATATTGCAAATCAACTTTTGTACAGATTTACAATTCTTTTATTCATTTTTAGGTTTGGGTCAAGTGCTTAATTCATAAATGCAATATTTAGCGTGAATAAACGGTCCCATCGATGAAGTGCATGTATTTATTTCAGTTTTTCATTATATATTTTAGTCCGACTTTTTATAATATTGTGTTTAATTACACTGGAACGTTATAGAATCATAGATCGATGCATAGTTCAAAATTGATTCGAAAGTACCAATTTTACTGCTTCGCAATTTTCTGGAAAAAAAAACCCATTATATTAATAGATTTGTGACGTCATTGTCTTCCTGTTAGCATGTGACTCTTTTCCATTTACTAGTTGGCACTAAGCGAGCCGATGTACCGTGACTGCCGTGTCCATAGTTCACGTCAGGGTTGAGAAGGCTTCAGCTCTGAACACGAAATTGAACAACACGACTTTTAGAGTTTTCCTAGTAAGGTCGCATGAAGCGGCTGTCACAGTAGCGATGTCTATAAATATTACGCTAGTTCCCTACGAATTGTCATCAATATCGACAGTAGTTTAAACTTTAGCTCAATTTGGTGTTGCTTTTAGTGGATAGTATATAAGCGTAAGCTGTCGATAATTGTTATGAGTTTTAATATCTCGGAATATGAAAACCACGCTTCACATTTCGACGTCGTGGCGCCCAAGAGGCAGTGGCAGACGTGCTTGTGCAAAAATGTGTTCTCTACATGTTTTATTAATGTCGTTCAAACGAGTTAGTAACTCGTTCCCACGACTTAGTAACCAGTTTCCAAAATTTAGAAACTCTTAGAGATGAATAAGTAGGTCATTGAAACGAGTTAGTGATTAGTGGGAACGACAAAGTTACCGGTTACTCAAGGGAACGAGATGACTAAGTTGTAGTATTTAATGGTTTAGTAATTACACATGGGAATGAAACAGATAAACATGTAATGCGACGGATAAGTTACTCGTTATAACTAGATCACTAACTCAGAGATATAAGATCATGCACATCTGCTATAAAATAACGGAGCTGAGGCAAGAAAAGTAAATCAGCCAGGACTATTGGATAGAGGACCAGAAACCAAACAGGGAGGTTAAGAAAAAATGAAAGAAGTAAAGGAGTGGATTGAGGAGCAACGTTTTAACATTGAAAATGAGATAACCATAGGCAGCAGTGAGCAGGCCTAGATAAACCTCATGAGCCTCATGAATACCATTCAGCCGAAAGCCAGTATTATGAACGTCCTGACAGTGCCGAAATCTTGAAAAAGTGAACTGAATACTACAGTGACCTCTATAACTACGCGCTTCGACCAGACCCAAGTCTCCTTCAGGACGATCCTTGACTAGAAGTGGACAGTTCGTCCATACTAAAGGCAGAGGTGGAGATGGCAGTGCGCCTTTTAACGGCAGTAAAATCTCCAGAAGTGGACAACATCCCTTCTGAGCTGATTTAGCAAGGAAGAGAGGCAAAGACTGCGGCAATGACGGTACTACGCCAGAAGTTATGGGAGGAGAAGAAGTGACCAAAGGAGTCGATCCAGTCTCAGGTCATTCCCCTACTGAAAAAGTCTACCTCAAGTTGTAACAGAATTATCGAACCATCAGCATTATTAGCCAGTAAAAAATAGTCATGCTATGCCTCATACTAGACTGATTAAAGGCAGAGAAACTGCTGGCGGAAGGGCAGGATGGATTCAGAGCTAGGCAGAGCACAGTGGAACAGATCTTCATCTGCATAGGCATTATTGGCAAACACCTGCAACTTGAGCTCTTCCAGAATTTCATCGACGTCAAGAATGATTTCGATCACAAATTTTAAATACCGAGCAACTTCATTGCTATTTTAGTTTTAATACGGAGTTCTTTTATAATAAAAAAAAACAGATAATAACACCAATATTATTTTTGAAAACTGCATTTTCTTGCATACTATGTTTTATTCAAACACAATTTGTAAAATAGTATTTATTTATTTAACTAATGTTAATATCAACACTGATTATGTCAACCTTCTTCTATACGCGCTTATATGAATTCTATCACCTTTTGCCAACCAGTGGGCGAAGTCAAATTATCCTCGAAGAAGGAAGTTTTGGTTTTCCGGCTAGGGCAGTGGTTGGTATACGCGCTTTTCACCTAGGCGACCCGGATTCAATCCCCGTTCGAGGAGGCTTTTAATTCACATTACGCATTTTGAACGTTATTTGATTTATACGAGTGTTTTTGTTCTAGTTATTACTTTATTGGTGATAATGATGTTAGACCAGCCTTTTAGTACGTGTTGATGAAGTTACATTTGCAATTAAACAGCTAAAGAGAAATAAGTCAGCTGGCGTTTATTTTATATTAAACTAATATTTAATAGAATGTAGCGATATAGTTTGTAATCAGTTATGTTAAATTTTTAATTGTTTAATACAATCTTGTTTTACCCTGAACAATGGACACAGGGAATTATAATCCCTTTACACAAAAAGTGCTCTGTAAACGATGTTAATAATTACAGAGCAATAACACTTGTGAGTTGTTTCTCAAAACTATTTACTACAATAGTTAATAAGCGCATCGAAAATCCTCTTGTGAGTTTTATAGGGGTTTTATAGGGGCCGGACAAAAACCCTCTCATGAAAAAACGGGGCCGGACAAAAATTGATTTTTATATGTTGCAGATTCAAAGATTGATATTTTCAGCAAATGTTGTCAGCATTGAGTAAATTTTTAAAGTTAATGAAATATAATATGATTTCCATAGACTCATGAGCTATAGAACCATATCTTGATTTTATAACAAATAAGAAATACAGAACATCACTAACACGATTTCGATTATCGTCACATAAATAAGAAATAGAAAGAGGTCGTTATAATAACATACTTCGCGAAAATAGAAAATGTAAGATGTGCAACGGAAACGCTTAAGAAAACGAGTACCACTTTTTACTTGTTTGTCCTCTATATAGAGAAATTAGAAAAGAACATTTTAAACCACATTTTAAAAGGTGGCCAACGTTAAATAAATTTGACATTCTAATGCAGTCGGCAAAAAAGGACATTATAAACCTCGCTAAATAGACTATAGCCATGTTATTTGATTTTTCATTATCCCCACACTTTTTGAAAAAAGGTGGGGAAATTGTGGTTATCTCCGCCGTCCGTCCGTCTGTCCGTCTGTCCGTCCGTCCGTCCTGG
>VMBQ01015035.1:0-11468 GCA_007657795.1 Dreissena rostriformis | reverse complement strand
GTTTAGCATGTACAAGATTCTTTATTTATTTAGATATGTTATGAAATCTTTGTCTTCAATGGATTCCCTACACATACACATTCTAAATTAAAACTTCTTATTAAAAGTTACTTAACATTATAACTAAACATAAACGATACTTTCTAACATAAATATTTGTACTTTCGTAGCTTTTCGATGCATGTGTATTAGTAAAACATGAGTTAGAAAGAATCGTGTAAAGTGGTAACAATTTTAACAGTCATTATATACAAACTATAAATATATGTATATATACTTTAAAATGGATTCCCTACACATGCACATTCCTAATTAAAACTTCTTATTAAAAGTTACCTAACCTTATAACTTAAAATAAAGTTAATATTTGTACTTTCGTAGCTTTTCGATGCATGTGCATTAGTAAAACATGAGTTAGAAAGTATCGTGTAAAGGGGTAACAATTAAAACAGTCGTTATATACAAACTATAAGTTCTTACAAGCTATTGACAAATATGTTGCTTATGGGTTTATTCACATCTTTCACCCAGGATGCATCTGTGCAAGAAGTCGGGTCCTTTCTCTGGCGTTCAACTTCATATAATTCATGAAATATTTGTTCACCTAAACACAAAAACAAACTAATTTACTCACACATATCCATACTTAAATTAAAACACGGTATTAATCTACTTGATTGACTGTATTTCATAGCGGAAACAAACAATGGCCGTAATTTTGCCATTACTAATGGTAGCTATTATTCCTTCCTAAAGATCGTCCCGATCGATCTGGTGTCATCGTGGAAGAGGTCATACCAAACAATTTAGGTGCCTTTATACATTTCTCTTAAATGGGAAAATGACGAAGTGGCTTTATTTCGCCAAAACAAATACTTCCAAAGTTCCATTTATCTACAGATTAAAGAATGTCAACTGTGAAAATATATCAAAATGCAACTAAATGTATGTACGCTGTTCACACACAAAATGGAGGTAAGGGCGTACTAAGTACGTAGGCACGAATGAGCGCAATTCATAAAGCGCCCTACTGTGTGGGTGAATACAATTCAATATCGATAAAAGTGTTTAGATTGACAAATGAACATGGTTATAGATTACGAATTGAGGCTATTCGTAATTTCTGTAGCATTGTCCAAATATAAAATAATAATGTTATTTATAAATGTCTCAGCCCGAATGCGATTAATTTGTCGAACGATATGTATACAGTTGTTTGTTTAAATACTGCGTTATCTTCTTTGTATTGAGTTGCATCATACCAGTGTACAGCATGTCATTCTGATATGAAAATTAGTGTCCATAGACTGAAATAAATCAGTTATATATTAACGGAATAAATTACCGATGCAACATAGGTTTAATAATTGCGATTTATGTTTCAGTTCCGAAAAAATGCGTTATATTACGTGTTGTCATTTCCTTAAGAGTAACACTACTATTAATCCATTTTCCTACCTCAATGTCATTAAAATCAAATACCATGTGTCAGAATTCTTTAACCGATGTATGACCATAAAAAAATCAGAAAGGAGAAGCTGGTTGCATGTGGTGGATAAACAAAGAGGAGAAATATATAATTCATATTGATTGACGAGTGCAAAACAATTGCTGAGACAAAGACATCTAGAAATGGCGGTCAATAATGTCGCCAGAGAAACCAAAAATATGTACAAACAAATAAACAAATACGTGGTGTTATTGATTTAATAAGAAAATAATTTAAATGCAAATTGGTTAATATAGGCAATCGTGTACGGGTTTACAAAGTGCTCCACTTTTTCTTAAAGGTTGAATGAGTTCTCTAAGGAAGTATTTTTCCAGTCTGTACTCATCTCTAATTACTACGGAAGAAGATGTACGTATAAGGGGTATTATTAGCATTTGCTGGGACACTCAAGACGATTATATTAATGGCTTACCGTTTAAGTACCAATGGTAAGTAATGCAGTCCTGCACTGGCTCACTCGCGAGTGAAATGATATAATTACAACATGTCGCGTCTCGCTTTAGTTCACTGGTAACTGATAATGTGTGAGTAATATAAGAAATTGAAACTGGTAGATAAAATAACATTGCGAGAGAAACAGTAAATGCAATATGTGTAGCAGTTACATGGTAAAATCAGAATATCACATTTTATGTATATGGTTTATTAAACAACACATCCCCTAAGTCCAAAAGCCCAAGTGGACAAAGTTAGCATACAGTGTTTACAACATAAATAATTCGTGATTTTACAAAGTAATAATACGTTTCATTGCAACAATGCATACATGTATAATTAAATATAGGTATAATTATATTAATAACTATCGTCATTATATATGCAATTGAATAGTCATAATGACGTCATTTGTAATGGAGCTAATTTATGACAACAATATATCAAACAAACTTATTGTACATATATTGGGTCTTCACATGACAGTTGTATTAATAATAATACGTTTTACTAACCCGGCGTAACAAATATAGCAGTATATACATATTTAAAACTAATAGAACAATACGTGGTTGTACTAGAATCGTTTTCATATCTTAAGCTATCTTACAGTTAGCTGTATTTAACTTATTATGCTCATTCTCATGCTTGTATCAATTTCATGTGAACTAGCCCTTGCTTGCTACCTATGCGAAACGAAAATATAGTCAGCTCAAAGGCTGTGCACATAGTACAATATATTATTGAATTAAACTGATATTATGACACGGTGTCTGTAGCTAAACAAACACGAAACACAAAATGTTTTAACTGATTACGTTTGATATAAATAACAAGCATTTCATAAATCGTATACAAACCACCTACGAAATCAAAAATGTAGATGGTCAAGCGGTCCTGTAATATGCTCTATACAAAATATAGCAGTTATAAGTACAGTGTTTAATATGACATAATAGTTGTTATTCAATTCATAACACTTCTTAAAATGCAGCCATATTGTCGTACAACACATCTAGGAACAGACACGAGTATATAATATAAACTTTATTTTAAAGATAATAATGGCAATTGATTATATACATTCAAATACAGTTTTGACAGTACATTAAAAACGACCGTTTAACACATAGACAGATAAACGCGATACATATGCAGTACTAACCCAACAACTAATGTGCAGTACATAATAAATGCAATTAAAGTTACAACAAGATATATGAACAGTTCAGAACAGAACAGAATACACCATCTCGATGATACAAAGGTATTATGCGTTCGAACCTGAAAAAGAGTGATAAATATAACAGCTACGTTTTGTAATTAATAGTTCATTATTTGATGTTATTAGCTCGATAAATGTGTACATGTTTGGTCTTTGTCTGTAATACAATGGCATATATTTTTTATCTCAGTTCAGTTAATAGTGTACATTCAAGAATAAAATGAAACTCATCTCGACTTTATTTCAAACAGAACACTTTATATGTAAGCGCAATCGTGATTTAAGAATTAGTATAAAGCTAACTTATAGTTTTACACGGTAAAAAAGTTCACATATATGATGTCCAGTACGTACACAAGACAATTAAGAAATATTTCTAAATTAATTTACAATTCTATGCTAAACAGATATGATTAGCTTGCTAGTTATCTACTTCGTTGCTTTTTTGATAAAACTTACGATTTTAACCAAGTTATTTGTTATGTATGTATTATTTTAATTATATGTTTATGTCATATACTTTTTGTTAAGTGTGTCATTTGTGTGACCGTCTGTTTGTATATGTGTTTATTATTTGACCAAAGGCATGTTTTTGTTGATTCTGTTAATTAACTGAAACTAAAGTAATATTTACCTGATAGCAGCCACTTTATTGATGAATAAATATTCATCCAACACGTTTGTCCTGATCGGGAAACGTTATGTAAGTTCAAAACAAAATATTTAAGCTACACTAACAAAAATTTCAAACTATGTTGTTGAAGTATGTTAATAAACGAATGTGTTTGTTTATTTCGAACTTGAACATAATATTGATCAATTGTGTACACGCAAATTAAGGAAAAAAATGAGTTCAACTAAAGTAATTTTATCCTACCAACTAGATGGATTGGATTATTGTCTTTTGGAGTTGAACTAACTTAGATTGTGTTAATTGTTGGTCTGGTAAGGTATAAGTGGCATTGATACATTTACTGCCTACAGATATATCGAATACATTATTATAGTTTGAATCTAGAACAAAGCTATGCAGAATGGTCCTACTTCAGATGCAATATGATGAAGTGGATTTGAAATATATGATACTGGTTTCTGGAATATTTTTACTCAGTAGTCGGTTTGTCCAAAGTGTTACTGATTAATTTTACTGTTCATTGCACTGCATCTCAGACAATCGCAATAATATATATCGTGTGAATATAAAACCAAGTAGGTAATGCGTGTAATTTGAAGAAGTTATGTTATATCGAACGTTCGACTGAATTACAATGTTATGGTGTAATTGTTTATTGACGGTTGTGTGATGTTTAAATAGTACTGAGATATGTATGTTTGTCGTGACATGTAATACTCACTGCTAACTACTTACACTATGCTCGTCTTGGACTTTTATGATAGTCTGTTTGCTATTTATTGAAATAATAAATGACTTTCAAAGTGCTTGACAACTTGTTTCATATGTATGTTGTTGGCAGTATCTATTGTGTTGTCAAAACGCCGCTGGTCCCTTGCATTCAGTTATATTAGAGTGTGAAAATAGCTCAATTGTTGTATACGGAGTATATATAAATAATGCTATGCTGTCCGCGATAAATTGCGCATGGCCTTTCCTGTTCTGACACATTGTGAATATGGTGTGTAAATATTAATAAGGTGTTTGTATGTGTTTAAAGTACATTTGCCTATTTGATGACCCATTATTTGGTGCGTGTAAAATAGCATTGAACATTGTCTGTTAGCTATTTATTGAAATCATTTCGTAATATTAAAAGCTACGTGCAAGTGTTTGTGTTTAATTAAAACATGAACTTTGTTTACATGACCAAGCTAAAGGGGTCGTACACACAAATTTATTGCTTTTGTTTTTTCTATCTTTTACGACTTATGATAATTGTTTTAAAAAAAAGTTAATTATTATGAGTCAGAGTGGTTCCTAACTTACAACTTAACAGAAATTAAGTAAATACATACAAATTATTGCGTATATTCTTAGCATGAATCTAACAAAATAGAAACAGACAAATACGCCCTTTTGCCTTCAACGGAACCTAGATGTTTTATTTTTGGAAATTGAATGTGTACATGCGTTTTCTAAGTAATATATTTTATTCGGAATAGTCTTATAGACTGATAAATGCAAAGCAAACACTCAATACTGATATGGAACGACCAATACACAAACTTATTTTAAAAATCACGACGCATTTGAAATGCAATTGTGTTTTAGACATTTTTTCCAACCATCACTTACATGAGTTACACAAGCTTTATTATTCTATTGATTCGATTATCTTTAAACGACCCGATATTGTTAACAGTTTTGTTTTTCTTTTGTTTTTATTTTACCATATGTTTAGAATCTATTAGTCTTTATCCAAAATTGTCTTTTTGACAAACTATTACACTTTTTAAACTAAACAAAGTGCTATGTTTTTATATCCAAACTAACGGCCTACACAATTGCAACATAAGCATACTATCGTAGATACACGGTCGTGGACAACTTCACATTCTTGAAGGTTTCTTAAAAACACACATATTACACTAATCGAATTACCATCTTCGTCCGATGAATGCAAAACCAGTCTCTTTCGATGTACATTTTTCACGGACTCAATATAACTATCCGGTAGCATGGTCAACGACTTACGTGGTCCGTATATGCATAATATAATAAATAATTTGGATTATTGGACAAAGTTCATCACCCGGTGATCTGCCTTTATGTTTCTGACATACGACCCTGTGATATTGTAGAAGCTAAACATTGCCTAAAGCTACAGTAAAATAAATAAACACCCTTAAAAGCTTGGTAATATCAGTCAATTTGATTTTGTACATATTATACCTATGCACGTGAAGTGATACATATAATTACATGGTTCAAACATTTCTATCAAGATAAGTGAAATTGAGAAATAATATTCGATATATATTATTATTAATCAGTCAAAACATTTCTATAGTGTATGAGTTATAAGTCAAAACTAACGTTTGTTTAACAGCGAGTTGTCTTATAACCAAACATTTTACTATGAAAGCATTTGTATTTATTAACATTGGTGTTACCAATATGTGTGATTTAAATAATTAACTATGTTGCACTTGTTTTTATTAATTATACTTCAATTGCATATTAGCATATGGCACGTAACAACGATACGTGTGTAATATGTGTACACGGAGGTACCAGTACGCGAATAACATCATAGAATACAGTGATCCCCCCGTTTATCCGGATCTCGATAGTCCGGAAATCTCGCGATCCGGAAGATAGTCAAGGGGATCGGATTTATTATGCAGTATTTTCCCCGGTTAAGTCCGGAATCTCGCGTTCCGGATCCGAAGGTAGATTTCGCGACACCGATCTGTGTTTTTAGCTGTAATTATATCTTGTTAATCCGGATTCTTCCCAACATGGGGGCTTCATCGCCCACCCGCCGTATAAACAAAAGCGCAATCACCGAGACGTGAAGTATTGTTGGTTTAGGCTTTATCTCCAACCCGTCGTTTTAAAAAAAGCGCGATCACCGAGGCGTGAAATATTATTGTGTTAAGCCGTGATAAATTGATGTCGACATTATACAATGCATCTTAAATGACGTTTGATTTTCTTTAATGTCTTTAATGAGCTGAACACGCGACCAATTAAGACGCTGATTACAATCGGACCGTCATCACAAAACTGTTAATCACTTAAAACGACCTGCTGATTCAGAAAATTAAACAGTTTGATATCACAGTTTTGCATGTTCACCAAAATTTAAAAGATGATGTTTTGCGTTGAAAAGCTAAAGCTACGAAATCAAGAAACGTCATGTCAAAGCCTGCAAGCAAGATTCGTCGGGTAGAAGTCCCTTCCAGCGGGAAGAAGCCGACATGCCCCTGCTGCAGCTTCGACGTCTGCTTAGCCAGCTGCCACCTGAGAGTTGCGATCTCTGTGCTAAAGATTACGTCGGGGTAGACGCAGATGAACCGACCGGGCACCAGCTACAAGACGAGGACATCCTATCCATCCTGAGGGACGAAACAGAGAAGCCGACCCATGACGAAGACAACTCCGACGACCCAGACTATGCCCCCTACGCTGACGTCACCACCAAGGAAGCTCGGGCTGCACTTTATACAGTCATCTCATACTTCGAGCAGACGGGTCCTTAGATGTTAACTCGTTGTAACTTCTTCCATCGCAATCCACGTCATCCCATTGGCCTAGCCGATTCCATAGTTCATTTGATTCTTAGAATTTCCTTATTTTTATTTCTTATTTTGTGTCGTATTGAAACAAGTCAGAACATGCAATAACTAATCAATTGTCTTATAAAGTACTACTTCACACCATATTTCAATAAGAATTGACTTTTAATCATAAAAAAACCTGTAAATACATACCGAATGACACAAACATATACGCATTATAATATATGTATTAAGATTATGAATTTAACTTGGTAACCATTATCCATTGGTAGGAGCATTTAATTGTGGGTGATACTTCAGCAAACTTGACATTATTTAAGAGTAGAAAGTATTGATTTAATTGCAATTAACAAATAACCAAAATAATACATATATGAAGATGTTTATTTGAGTAAATAGCATTGTTTTGATGCAAACAACAATTTTAAATCGACATTAAAATATACGATAGCGTTAACAAAGTATTACAAGATATGCAATTTACAACAATACAGATGTTGTAAACGTATATCCTTTGTTTGTTTGATTTTTTCTTTTTTTTTTCTTTAGAATTTCAACTAATGCATACAAGACAGGTTTTGTATGCTGCTTCAGGCAATGTGAAGTACATCAAAATTACTTTACTTTAATAAGCATGTGTTCCTGGCCAAAAATTCGATGTGCAAAGTACTCATGTACACGGTTATGCTGCACGCAGCGTGAAAGTTTGGCACCGATTTAAAAAGTTTTCAAGGATTTATTCTTAAAGCTTACGATATCTTCACAAACTGCAAGAAAAACTAATTGTATGCACTAAAGAATTTTGCAAATATATTACAGTAACTTGAGATATTTGCAACAATTTACATTCTGTCCAGCCCGTGTGTAATCCCATGTGAACCCCGTTGATCATGCACTCTGGAACTGTTATTCATTATAATACCCAGGCAGCAAACTCGTTGTCTAGACATGGGATTAAGAAATTGAATATATACCAATATTCGGCAAGCCAATATCGTGCACATTTCAATACTTCAGTTTACTAAATGCAATACAGCTAAATTTTGGGCATTGTGTATGCCTCTCGTAATAGTTCGATGATTCTAGAACAACTGTTTACATACATCTTGGTGAAGGCATACATCAATTCATATTTCTAAATTAGTATCCTAACATAACGTTGTATGAGATGACCAAACAACAACAAAAACAATTCAATACGCTCGCACGTACCTAATTTTGTATTACATGTACTTTCACATACACATTTACAGTTAAATATTCAGTTATATTAATCCACAATTGACGGAACATGTGTAAGTGTAAACTGCAACTGGTCATTCCGTATATACGACGACACAAACGACCCTCTTCCATTCGGGCCACCTTTCAACCTACAAAACAAACTAATAAACGTGTTTCTGAATTCTTGACTCATATAGCAGTACAATACGAAGTTGATACCGCTGTTTACCAACGCAATAATGTTCATCGTGTCCCCAAGCGGAATGTACACTTTCTCAAAAAAGTGTTGTTTTAAGATGCAGCACATTATCAATATTCCTTGTGGCAGCTCGGTTATTAGAAACAGCACAAACACCATCAGTAGCATGGCCGTTGTTCTGGATTTTTGGCGGCCTCTCGAAGATGGTCGTAAAGGCGTTACATTTGTAACGGTACCCGTGTTTCGAATACGAGAAGTGTTCAATGTAACAAGCAACAGTGCCCCAAAGAGTATTATTAGGAGACAAGGGACGAGTTTTGCAAGAATACTGTATAGCAACAGTTGCGCAAGTATGATAGGTTCTACGTTGTCATAGCCTATATTCGATCGCTCGAAAACATACATCACTTCACCCGACCATCGTTGATATTGTATCAGTTTGTGGCTGAGATAGTTCGGAATCATGACCACGATTGAAGCAAACACGACTGCACTAACTACGATTCTGTCTCGTTTTAATCGTCTTATCCTCGTTATCGTCCTTTGTGCCGGCGAGTGAATGTAACTGTGCCGAAATATTGCCATGGCGACAGCGAGCCAAATGGATATCGTGTGGGCTGTGGCGGATACGTTGAGGTATACCAACAGAAAGTTTATCCAAGCCCAGCTGTGTTTCTGCGGTGAAATGGAATTCGCAGGGAACTCGCAGTAGAAATGTACGGCAAACGGGACATACGACACCATAGTGGCCATGTCAAAAACTGCCAGCCAGGTAAGCATGCAGTTTATGGGCGTTTGAATTTTCGTTCTTGTTAGGACAACGATGTTTGATATATTTAGAAGTATTCCAATTACACATATCACGAGGCTGACGTATCCATGAATACTACTGTACGTCTTACTGTACCTGTCTAATATACTGGGACCGGACCACGTTTGAGTAGTAATAAACATGGTCAAATTTGTAGTTAATGTCATGTTGCTCTCAACAAGTTGAGGACTTATTCCCAAGGTCATATTTACAAGTAAAGACGTACCCGCATCCATCATTATGGTGTTTATCATAGACTACGTATTGAGTGATTTAATCGAAATCCCATTTGAATTATGGAATTTTATTCTTTAAAAGAATAACGGCCTTGCTCTATCCTGGAAGGTAAAGAGTAATTGACACAATGAAATACGTTAGCGAGAAATGAGTATTGTAATAGTTCAAACCCCAATAACACTCAGAATCAACAAATAATTTCGTAAAATATCTGTACAATAAAGTTTACCCATAAAAAAATCAATGTTCCTTATAGCAAAAGCTAAAATTTCAACGCCAGATGTGGTCTTGTAACATAGATTTAACAAGATACAAACTGCTCGTTTTTAATTTGTTGTGGCACAATATAATATTCCGCAACGATATATATTCAGACGACACAAGAACACTAAATTTTGACATAAACATGTGTTGAATGTATTGTTCCGCCTAAAATAAAAAAAAGCATTTTGTATCTTGCATGTTTCCTGACCACGTCTAGCAATGGCATTTATGCTATGGGTATAAGGAACACTGATTGTTAATGCGTTAACTTCATTTAACGATATTTTACCAAATATTTGTTAATTTTGAGTGTTTTGGGGCTTAAATCATTCTGAAATTATAAACGTACTCAGACACTTAAATCGCGTTGACCATTATCATTTACAGTTCGTTTAATTTATGATCATTTTAATTGTTTTGTATTGACACGCAAACCATTTTATATGTTTGGAAATTGCGGTACAAATACTAACAAAATAACAAAATACTTCAAACTGTATTAAATAGAAACTTAATATTGTATTGTCTGTGAATAGGATTTAATAAAATTATACAAAATATACTTTGAATCTGAAAAGCGATGCCGTCCTGAAAAACTTATTAAACAAGCAATACTTGTTAACGACAATATGCTTCCATTTTGCACATTTGAACTACACTTGTTTTTACTTTTTTCACAATGTACTTATTTATACTATACCAGTGTTTTAATAAGTATTTGTATATGTTTTATGATTTGCAAAAACGTTTGAAAAAAAATGCATCAATAAGGCTCAGCAGATATGGAAATTGCGAAATAAACACATTTTAAAATGGTTATCCTTTATATGTTTATCTGAAACGTATTAAACATATTATACGGAAAACGTACAAAAGAACGCAACAACGTTTATAATTGAAACGCGCTCTGAGAAAAGGGGTGTAACGCATGTGCGTAAATTGCCGTCCCAGATAAGACTGTGCAATCCGAACAGGCTAATCAGAGACAGCACTTTTCCCTTTAACTTGATTTTTGCCAATGTAACGTAATGAATATTAGTGTACATTATTATATATAAATATAATAATTAAATTTTGGAAAATATAAATAAATTATATATTCATAATAATGTACAATGCATCTAGTAATGATTTTTCAAATTTCTATTGATACCTTTATATATAATAATTACCAATAACGTTCATTACGTTTCATATAAATAAATTATTTATACATTATAATGTACGATGAGCCAAATTTCCAATATTATTTATGCATTATGATGTCAAATAAATGTATAAATAATTTTTTATATTCAGTTATAATTTATACATAATAATGTCTAAAAATGTATTTATATTTTCCAAAATGTAATTATTATAT
>VMBQ01015034.1:0-13203 GCA_007657795.1 Dreissena rostriformis | reverse complement strand
CTGTTCCGCTTGTTACATCTTATTAAAAATAAAAATGCATAAATAATGCATGTTTGTATCATTAAACACAATATACCTTTTTTAATCACTACTTATCTTTATAATAGTGTAATTTGCAAATTTATGGTTAAAAACATTGTGGAACACTGCTTAGAATGCTTAATGTTTCGGTATTTTTTCTTAAACTTTACTTGTTGGTGCACAATACCATAACACTAGGAAATATGTAAAAAAAAAACAGATTACAAAATATCGTATACCAGCTGTAAATTCTAATGATACCAGTCGCCTTAAATTGGTAATACGAATACACATTACTTTCTTGTTATTTTGGCGTTGTTTGGCCTTAATGGCATGTGACCCTGCATAAATATATCATTTTTGCCTGTCATAAAATCATCCCTGACAACAAGTACGATGTCCTGTTGATGGCTCTAAATAAGAGTAATTTGTACCTGTTTCATATAGCCGTTACTCTAGTAGTTATATCCAAAGAGGGCAATATGCTTCATCTACCTGAAATGTATAGAACATCTGCAAGTATGCATCACCCAATTTCGAATGTTGTTTCGCTGTGAAGGCAACGTCTTGTATATAGGGTTTTTATCATTTGAGTGAGGTGGTTTAACAAATGTCTGCAAACTCATATCAGGTAAATAAAAGATGTTATCCTCTGGAAAGCATTTGTTACAAAAATAAAATATGTGAACTTATGGATGCATAGTGTGCGTGATTTTTAAACAATGTATTTGTTGCAGCCAAGTTTGCAAAAGGCAATCAGGAACAGCAGCACTTATATAAGAGAAAGGATATATTAACGAGGTTATGGTTGTTGTGTTTCGTTCGAACAGTTAAATTCACACGAATCAGAATCGAAAAGTATTCCTGCAACATGATTATCACAATTGCATTTATTGTTTTGTTTTCGCTGTATTTCATGTGTTTTTGTTTAAGTTAATGTCAAAACGATGATGGGTTGAAATCAAGTGTATTTATAAGTGCGCGTACGAGAAATGGTATCGCTTGATGTACTTCCTCCTGTGTTAGTCAAACATTATCATTTTTACGACACGCGCAAACTTACATATAAACAAAGAAGGACATCAATCATAGGTTATCCTGCACTAATTATGAGCGATGCTAAACCATTCTGACACACGCTAAAAAACCAAGATGAGCCGTTACATTAAACCATAGTGTCAACATTGCAGGTTTTATCAATGAACGTCATGCGCAGAAATACTATGCCAATAAATGCAGTATCTTAGCGGCCCTGATCAATTTCTAGCACAATATTTTTTTAAATATAAAAACCACAAAATAAATAAATCTTATTGTGAATACATAGTTATATTTATGTCTCAGTTCGCTTGTTGATTTTTTAATGTGCAATCTTGAACTGTTTAGCTTATGTATGGGACTGAACGTGATTTATGAATATGAATACAATTAATCGATGGAACAGCCGTAACTGATTACTGGCGGAGCTTCGTAAGAAATATTACGTACAATATAAGATAAATGTATATGGTCAGTATAAAGGCGTGCATGAATCGACATATTCCTTGTACGTCACAGTACGTAGTCAAATAAGTGATCTTTCCGTTAATTTTACGGGACTAGTCCTGGACGTGACGTTCCTCTTAAAACATTTAAATACACGGTACTTGTCTCTTATCGTAACCCCGTTAATTTAACGGTACGTTGTTTTGAAATCAGCTTTCGGACTTCCCTCGTAAAAAGTATGAGCTAACAGTTTTCGTAGAAATATTTCCTGGAGACAAAAGTACATCATTTACTGACCGGTTTTTGACTTGTTAATATCTCGTTTGTGGCTTAGATATTGTTAACTGATTTGTACTTATACGATTTCTTAAGTTGTGTCTGTATACATTCTTGTAAATTTAAATAATTAACTTCACGCCGACCGCATATGCACGAATAGCTGTTGATATGGCATGATTTATTTTTACCTGCACGTCACTGTTGTCAGATATATATACCCGGCGGTAACGTGATGCATATTGTTCAACTAACATCGTTGTCATACAAATAAAGAGCTTTCTGAAGATCATTTTCATATGCATTTAAATAAATTATATTTTGTATATTCCGACGCCTGCTGTGTCTGAAATTGCACGCGTCTAATTGTGTTAATTGCAAACGGATATTTCAAATTGCACAATGTTGCAAGAAATACGGTTATGTTCAATAGGATTCTTGCTCTTTAGTGTCTTATGCGTACTCTGTAAATGTCAAACGGTAGCGTTTATTTAAGCAATAACAATTATGCGTGTGTGTCCCTATCACTGTTATTTTGTTCATACACGCGATATATTTACAAGCACAAACAAACATAACTAACAGAAACATTTCTCCGTAAACAAACTTGAAGTTGGGTCGCAATTCGATAGGTTTATAAACAAAATTTGATTAATTTGTAAACGGGATAGTCGCTTTTATGCAGTATAGGTTATTCTCAATTAAATAAGCAAGTTTTAGTGATTTTTTTAAGAAACTGTTTAAATCAAATCAGTTTGCATATAAATGTTATTTTACAATATTGTACAGTTTTGCAAACGTGATAATCAGCATTTGTGTAGTATAAACTATTTTCAATTTAATAAACATGTATTGATGACATACTATTAAAACAAACTATTTAAAATGGACATTGTATTGTTAAGGTTATCATGGAGTGCTAACCATAATTCTAGCAGTTTCAATGATGAGTTATTTCTTGATATAGTTTACCCAGACCAAACGAAGATTGTGTTTGTCTAATTGGGTACAGAATAGAAATCTATAGCTTTGACATGTTAAGAATGATTTATCAAGCCAATTAATCTAGCTACATATATCAGGCGCCCCGTGGAAATATTTTGAATAATTACTCAAACATATCGTCTGCTGAAAGTTCACATCAAGAGGGAATATACTTCTTAATTAGTCTGGTTTCTTCGCATTACCCCTAATCCAATTCATGACTGTCAAACAGTTAAGAACATGAATATTCTCAATTACTTTGTAGTTGCTGTACGTGCTGAATAGACACGGCTTCCAAACCAGTGTGATGTGCATTAACCATTTCAATTGACATTTTTGTTGCACCCTACGTGTCACATTATTCAATATTCAACATTCATGAATATTTTCCTTGCGATTATTGTGTCCATATAATGTGCAACTTGATTCGTTGCGATCGTGAAACTAATAATAGTCGATGCATTGATATATTTAAAGCATTATTGATTTATTAATTTGTCGCAAAATGAATCTATTCGATTGATTTTATAGTCCTTTTGTAGTCATATTATCCTTTCGTATTGCACTAAAGTAAATGGATTGATTTTGAAGATTGTTAGGTTTTCCCACCATAACACTATAAACAAAATGTGTCTGATAAACTTTCGATTTGTTAACCTCAATGATTTTTCGTGCAATAACTGTATAACCTTCTTTTCACGCAAAACAGTTATGGCTATTATCTTAAATCGGATTTGCCGCATACGTGCACATCCGTATACGTCTTCCATGCGGGAAATAACAATGTGCTAGTTGTCCGTTGTTTCAGTTCATGTTATATAGATGTGCAATTTGAAAGACATTATAACAACATTCCCCGACCTTCTACGATAATGATCGTCATAGTTTGACGCGCATGGAGTCTTTTAAAGATAAAGAAACACATGCCACTGTTATATCGCCAATATAATACACGTGTTTTACACAAATAATGATGTAAATGTAGCATTTGTTAAAACGTTTTTTAAATGTAAGAATTAAGTTATTTTTGCAAAACATCCGTTCTTCCTTAAAACTTCAAACGATTTGACAAACAAACATCTCAAGATTTTTTATAGTAAAGTGCTCTAGCTTAAAAATGAAGATTAAACTTTATAAGATTCATGTTCGCGCCTTTTTAGAAGAAAAACAAAAAGCAATTTGAAAATTTACCTCCAAAGTATTTTAATGTATTGACATGTACTCAATTAATTTGATTTGTTTTTAAGTTATTTAGTCTTATATGTATACTGCAAAAAAAAAATTACTCATATCAGTATAACTTGTCATCATGTCTTTTTGTATTAACATTGAACAACCTCTGAAGCATTCAACCTCAGCAAGATTTGCAATTATTATTAATGCTTTGTACCAAAACAATGTGAAGAATGTGTTTCCTGCTGTTACAGTTATTGTGCAATAAATATACGGAACTAAGCTGCTTCCCGCAAACACGATGACTTTTGAATTATTCATCGATTTATCATTTCAGCGGTGGTATTTACGTGTCTGTAAGATCATATTAAAATGCCTCAATCACTTACTCTGGTATAACATTTTGTAATTCTGTTCAAGCATCGGAAATTCTTGTTTTAAGTATGGGTGATATTTCATATAAAAAATACCTGCCGGTGTATATACATTTAAAATGTCAATGTATCAGCTAGACGTGAGATACCTTTAAGGGGAATGGTATCGTTAATGCATTAGAATCCACATTATTATCAAAATTAAGTCTCAGCAGTAAAATGCTTTTAGAAAAGTCCAATAAACGAAATATTTACGGGAAGTCATTATGGTGACAATTGCATGATGCTCATATTTCAAGCTAGCAATTAATCCAGTCGATAATTATAAAGCTTGTCTCGGGGATCGGAGTTAAGAACTATCATTAACACGCTGAAGTCATCGTATATTGAGCCTAAGTATCAAGCGGATGTGGTTAAATGGTACAAAGTGCAATTTTCTGTTTGCGTACGATTCTTAAGAAGAAGGACAAGCGAAGTCCGTGAATATTTGCGAAAAAATAGCATACATTGTTCAAATGTCGCAGTTTTTATATTGGCATACATCCATTAGCCGTTTGTTGGAGAGAGCGTCTTTAGTTCTCATTGAGGTCACTCCTATAGATCTCGATATCGGGGATGTGCAAAGGGTCTATTATTTGTTTTCATATACAAATATAATGTGCATATAAAATGCATGCTGATTTAATGTTGTCCATCGGTTGTTTATCTAATTACTATGCATGTGCTGCTGTGTTTTTTTTCATTACTTGGGCTTATGTCTTTGGTATTTGTTGATTTGAAAATGTTCCAGTATTAAATATTAATTTTTCAAACCTTTAATATATTAACCAGAAATAATAGTGACATGACTCCCAAAACCGAGTTTTGAACATTTTAAGGCAGTGATCCTAGTTTTAATCATAATATGTTTATAATCGTTGTTCTGCTGTTAACATGGAGGACTATACCAAACATGGATTTTTAAAGTTTGCAGTATAACTAGACATAAATACAGTTCAAATAAGTAATTAATGCTAAATTTACGCATGGCACAGTTTTACACTCACTCGTATCGTGAGTGCAGTTAAAGATGCGTTCAACCCATTACAAAATACAAAAATGAATTTTTGTTCTATATAAATTAAATATCTGTTTAAGATAAATAGTTCAGCATCCCTCAAAATTATAAAATATGTACAACTAAATGAACATGTCATACACATTCGTTCAGGCACCACCTCGCAAAACACTGTTATAGTTTTTTTAGTATGCAGCCAATAAGTCGTATTATCAGTTTAACTCGTAATTGACTTACTTAAAAAAACACTTTATTGCTTTTTTGTTTTGTTTCAACCTATGCGATCGATTATATATTTAAGAAAATTGCGTCCATATAAAGGAACGCGTACCGTATTTCGAAAAGTTCGTGTAAGATTCCAGTTAGTGTTGACATAACACGCATTCTTTTTAATTCGAAACTTAGATCGTACAACAGCAGCACAATAAGGCAAACATGTGTTTGTTTCACTAAAATTAAATTGGCAGGATGCTTGGCAAAACGTTTTTTATCTAACAACATTTGTAAAGATACACAAGTGATTCCCCACATGTTTATGGATGTTAAGTGACTAATGTTCTGAATATCTATGCCACAATCTCTTTATGCTAATGTTTATTCAGCGAATGTTTTCGAGAAAATCAAACATGGTCAAAAAAAAGTTTGCCATATAATTATTTTAACATACTGTGTTGATGAAAGCTAAACGAAGTTAAGTGATAAATATATAATGTGTGGCTTGTTCTTCTAGAGCAGTGGATTGTGTAAGCGCTCTCTTGCCGTAGCCTCAAGGTCCAGACGGCGCAGAGAGGATTGAGTGAGTGAGTGAGATTGTGTAAAGATTTTTTTTTTGCAATACATATTTATACTTTTGTTGACATACATATTGACAAGAATATTAGAACAACGGTTTAAGAGAGTCACGCAAGGATCATGCTCGGTGCAAGTCGTCCAGCGAAGAAGAAGACGATGGAAGACGACATTGAAAAACGACAAAGTGATCACACAGAATCTCCATGAGCACGTTGTTCACAGTATGTAGGTGAAAAAGGGCAGACATGTTTGTAGTTATTTTATAGTTTATTTAATTAACAAATACATCGATACTTAAACTTAACTGTATGACCTAACATTACGTTTAATGTTAAAATGAAACAAATTACATTCGATATCATTATCTATCGATTTGAATTCTACTATAGCCGACATGTAAACGCTTACTTTAAGTTTTAAAGCATCTAGTGTATGGTCCTTTAAGATAAATTATTGTATTTTTACCCAATGCTCACACATTTGCAAAATGTTCCATCAACTCTTCGGGAAAAAAGGTCAAATGTACGCCCACTCATTTACACCGAATCACAAGAGGACACCATGCACTATTCACTAGCAGAATCAAGTTATTTTTTTAAATAAATTTCTTTTCAAACAAAGCTTAATCAGATTGTATTTGGTCGAAAAATCCATATTTCATCTAAATATCGTTGATTCTATATTTGAGATCTTATTCTTGGCAGAGATTTTGAATTCAAAACCTTTATCAACCGCAAATGCGATAGATAGAGACAGTTAAGATGTATTCTTGTCGGCGCGTTTTAGAGTTGCAACACCTCGGGTGGAATATACACGAACAATGATATATGATATTTGCATAGCGCTTGAATTGGATATCAAACATCGTTCAGTCGTCCCAATTGTTCAATTGCAAGGAATTATTTAAGCGCATACATATTACTTATAGGTACATTACTTCCTATACATGCGCAAAACAACGTTCACACACAACAAACCACAACATGTATGAGAGACAATATAGGCAAGAATTACAGAGGCTGATGTTTCAAAATGTTATGTATTTGTATCGATTGACTATGTTTTAAACATGGCTAAGTTCAACTATAATGTTATAATTAAATATCGCATGATCATTCTCATTAATAACGTTGCTATGACGGTCACGTTCCACTTTTGCATAAGTCGGCTTTGCCAGGATCGTCCTTCGTGCAAGAATTCGCGTCTGGTATTGACAACATGTCCATTGAAATTACAACACTTATCTACATTTTCCCGGAAAATATGTATTTATTGCAAATCCTGGCGCATATTGTGACAGAATGCAGATGACTTGGTCTAAAAATATATGATTTTGCAATATTTTTATGTAACTTGATACGACATTCGCACAGAACAGTCAATGGTCATTATTTAAAGCTCGAGAGATGTCACACACAAGGAAATAATATATATCATGCTTAGTTCCCACATTCGAAAATAACAATGTCATATATTTCCTTTGTAACGTAGAACAACGGGAATGTCTGTTATGCGATCAAATAAAGTCAACGCGCAGTTTATTGCATGCTAACGTAGAAAACGAAGCGGATGCTATTTCTGTTTAAAAAAAGACTTAAGTCGTTGGCAAACGTATGAAACTGGCAACTAAATTTCTTGTTCTAAAAACCATTTTAAATAAGTGCATTTTAAATAAAGTTAAACATGTGTTTGGCTGTAATTACACGGTTTGTGGCTTAGTTTATGTCAATTAAGCTTACCAAATTATCGATTGTCTGCAATAGCAATATCAGAGTAGTTATATCTTCCGCAGTTTTTATTTGTATTTGTATATACCAATATCAAACACATAAGTATCGCTTTAACGGTGGAAAAATGTGAAAATAGCTAAAAATGCTTTAGAAAACAATATACATATACATGTTTATATAATATATATATATCAATTGCGGTGCTTACGATTTCGTTCATTTAGAATCAAATCTGTATCACACTGACCGATTTACTACGAGTATATAAATCGCCGATCGTTCGTAAATTAACCGAAGATTCTTTTGGTTATATAAATTTACTCTTCTTACAAGTCCTTGGATATTCACCAACATTTTAAATATATTTGTGATAATCATACAGACATAAAGGTTACTGTAGCAGAACAAATATAAAACTCCTCCTCTTCATCCTGCTCAACAACAGTCTTATTCCTAACTTGTTTCTGTTTTTTTGATATAATAGCTAATTCATTGAAAGAAACGGTTCTGTTATGCTTTTTATAGGCACAGCCATTCCACATGTAAGTCATGTTTGCATATTTCGCATAAAACGTGCGTTTCACACACATATATGCTCACGTATTTCGGCGACCTGCATAAGTGGCGTTACATCGAAATGATATTAGTGATCTAAGAACACAATACGATGTGCGCGTTCTTTCAAAGCTTTTCTGTGTACACTAACTTGCTTATATGGTATAAAGTTTATTTGTATAAACTTGCTTTTTGCTTATATGTATGTAACATTTTATTTTAATTACGTAATTTAACTAGAGATGTTGGTAATACAGTTGTGTTTCATGATGGTGGATCATTGTCAATATATTAGTTCGTATTTTAGAAACTGATCTAACACCGTGTTTATACTGAAATTGCAAAGATCCGACAACAATGAGGATAAATAGGTCTAATAAAATAAATTTACATAGCAATACTGGACAATGGGGTTTTCTTAGTTTACAGTCTGTGTTTACGTGAAAATAAAAAGAATGTTTCTTGCAAACATTACTCTTCATTAACTATTCAAACATGGATTGTTTAAAATTTAGAGTCTTTATGCAAATAATAAGCAAGAATATACATACACCATGGACACGTGTTGTTTTGTGTAGTTATGGTCTCTCTTTTTTTACATTATAATTTGGATAATTTAATATAATTATTGAACATTACAAAAAGTAATTATTGTTCAATAAAATGTGTTTGTAATTATCTTGTATTGCTGTAAAATTTGATTTTCAATTATATGAGGTAATTTTTTATTTACACTCGTGTGAGTTTCTTCGTGCATTTAAAGCATAAAACCAACATTTTTTCATATTAACATTGCCAAGGCTATTACCCAATATGTATTAATGTTTTGTGTGTAGCATGTTAATTCTTTTTTGACAATTCTATGACTTTTCTATTTAACGATTTTTATTGGCTAAGTATACTGTTTCAGGCGCCTTTAATCTTTTCTAAGCCAGTAATAATTTGGATTTACCATTCATAGGCATGACACACATGTTGTGTATGATGTTTTTTAGTATTGGGTTTTGTGATATTTAGTGTACTGTATTGTGCAGAAACGTATTGTTTTCCTTAATTTAAAAGTTGAGGATGGTAATGATACTTATCTCTTGCTAATGTTTTGGACTTTTATTACTAGTGTGTGTACCCTGCAATATAAAATGACATGCTGGCTGAGAAATAGAAAATAATCTAGCGGTGATTAAAACGCAAACANGGGGGGGGGGCTTACTTTACGCACATGCATTATGCCCAGTTTTCACATAATGCATAATTGAAAGAATGACCTCAGTCGATTGATTTCGACCTTGCAAATAAATACCGACCATTCTGTGAACAGCCTCGCCAAACAAAAGCTACTTGGTGATGTAGCAAACGGTATAAAACGAACTTGCTCACATAAAAAATATCTGTCAACCGTAACGAATGTTTGTGCAGAAAACGAAATGGACCTTTGTACTCGACAACGATCGCATGCTGTGGAATCGTAAAGATTGTTTCCATATTAAATATTATTGAGTCGAAGGTAATATTTCATAAGAGTACACGTTGAATCGAGTGTTGTATTGCTTTGTTTTCTTACTTACACGTTTTCTTTTTAGTCCTGACTCTTCAAACTGTACAATGCTAGTGTTTTATTGGTTTATTCCATTCATATACCAAGTTACTGTGTTAACGGTTAGATTGTTGGTTGAATAAACATTTCATATCGAGATACGTTGCGACGTGATATTTACATATTTGACTGTTTTTGTATATTATATCGTCATTGCATTAATTTGCTCAAATTAAACTCACAATATCACGGATAGCTGGACTAAAGCCTTCGCGCACTTCTACTTATCTAATAAATTTCTAAATGTTTCCGCGAAACTGAAGTATACATAAGGTAGATCATTCCCCAAGCTCTACCTAATTTACATTGGCTCATCCAAATCTAACGACGTCCCTGGCGACGGATTGCAGATATGTGTCGTGTTCTGTGAAAACTGGGCATACTGCTTGTGCGTAAATTGTCATCCCAGATTAGCCTGTGCAGTCCGCAGAGGCTAATCAGGGACGACAATTTCCGCTTTTATGGAATCTTTCGTTTAAATGAAGTCTCTTCTTAGCGAAAATCTAGTTTAGGTGGAAATTGTCGTCCCTGATTAGCCTGTGCGGACTGCACAGGCTAATCTTGGATGACAATTTACGCACAAGCATTTTTGCCCAGTTTTCTAAGAACACGACACATATATCTCCGGTCACATTTGAATGTTAGTATAATTAGTAGCCTCATACCACTGGTCGTGTTCCTAATTAGATTATTCCTCCAATTAGATCTGCATTTGCGTTGACTCAACAGACGAGTCATACTCCGCATAGGAGATCGTCAGTAGTTATAAACCATGCAAGTCACGCAAGCCAGTGGTAACTTCATAATTAAACAAATGTCGCATTCGGATTTTCCATTCCAATGCCTGCTTGAAGTAATGCTTTATCAATTCCAGAGAGACATAGACGCGTGAATAAATGTAAATTATACTCGCGCTGTTTAATATTTGTCAGGAAACAGATCGAACGGTTAGTAAACCTAATATAATCTGTTATGTAACAGTATAATTAAACGCTATCAAATATGATATTAACTAGTTTATTACACGTTTATGTGGTATATACAGTTAACTCAGTCAAATTTAACTCCTATTGTCAAGTATAATAATAAACTTTTATATCAACGTAACCAGAAGGCAAGAATTGGTACTTGTTATCTTAACATGGTCCTCGCATTCGTTAGGAAATAAAACGTTATTTACTTTGCAATAGTTCCTTTTTTATTTCAATCGTTCCATGGGACATTCGTTGTATAAGCATATGCTGATACTATTAACACATGCTTTTATTATGTATTTCTCAAACTTTATATTTCATGGCAACATGAATCAAAATAAATGTTATTGACGACTAAGAATCAGAATATAATTATGTTGTATCAGTATTCCATATTAACATTTTGTATTAATCGCGTGACTTTTTTAACATCAGTCAGAATCCAAATGTAGGCGTGGACAACACATGAAATTGATACTAGGTCTACGTATTACAGGTAGAGTTAATAAATCAAACGAGAAACAGATACACGTGTTAAAACATCGCAATACATATATATAACAAAACCGCTTCAGCTAGAATGAATCATATAAATGCATTAAGTAATGTATAAATTTATATTATTAAATGACACAAGTGTCACAGAACATATCGGTCACCTGAGTAGTATCTAAATTGGCAACAATTTAAAATGCGTTCATCTGGAATGGTTTAATTTTAGTGCAATATTGAATATGTTATATTGCCACTGTTATATGACCAATGTGTTATGTATGCAAATGAAACTGGTATCTGTAAATGTTAAACATAGTGAAATAAATGAAACAAAATGAAAAAAATCAGACACACACACACACACACACACACACACACACACACATATATATATATAAATATAAATATATATATAAATATATATTATATATATATCTTGTCGTTTGTAAAGAAGTGATGAAACACATAGTTCCTTAACTCCACTTTCATCATCTCATATTAAAATAGATAGAAGACACTTTTGAATCCCAGTGGTCACATTCCAAACCCATAAACGCCTTAGCAATCTCTGCAATATAAATGAGAAAGCTTCGGTCCAGCTATAATGGAAATACATGGATTGTTTATGTCTCCCTAAAACACAGGGCTCATTTGAAAAAGGATTAGCTAACAAACCATTTGGGAAAATTGAGGAAATGAAACAAAACATTGAGATACACTGTTTTACGTTAAAGAGGAGTGAAGCTTGCATGACCCCCACCCCGACATGCAGGAAAGTCTCCCTGTGATTTTGACTTTTGATTTGAAAATAATAAAAGGCCATCCTTCGGCAAGACTGAGAAGCATAATAATTTAAATGCACATCAGAAAGCAAATGTTTGTATTATAACGTTTTATTAAAGAGCACATTCGTTGATTTCAAGTATTTAATTTACCATACCATAAATATGTTATTACATATTATTTAATCCCATTAGTTTACTGTCTGATAAATCTAAACAAATCAAAGATTATGACAATGTAATGAATTTTAAATAAATTAGATGAAAAAGACTCAAAAATTCTTAGTTAAGGACAAAGACATACATTTTAAAGAAACATACAGGAGCATGTGTTATGCTTAAATCAACACCTGTCAAGGAAATGTAGCCTTAGGCAGTGATTTATTTCATTCTGCCAACATGGATATATATAGAGAAAGTTACATGTAAGGGTTTCACGAATTATATTGGTTCCAGAAGCACAATTTCTCCAATCATTTGGAAATCTTTATCAAAATGTTCAGAAAGTGTTTTATCACAATTTCACGACTTTTTAAAGGGACTGTACACCACGACGAAAAAAGAAAAGTTCAAAAATACCGTATTTTTTACAATTATTAGTTTATATTGTCTATAGTGATTGGTTGTAGTGGGATGAAATGCATATATTGTACATATTTATTTAACACAAAATATTGCCTACATACTGAATGAATTTCAGAAAGTTTTACCATTTCTATCTCAAGAAATTACACTTTGAGTATGCTTACCCCCATCATAATCATGCAACGGATTTCAGTATAAATGTGTCTATACATTTTTTGGGGGGTTTTCTAGTTGTTTATAAAAGGCGATAGTTATAAACTATGATATATGATTAAACTTGGCTTTACATTGATGTAATAATACATTAATGATACAGTCTTAATGCC
>VMBQ01015032.1:0-13203 GCA_007657795.1 Dreissena rostriformis | reverse complement strand
AAAGATCAATATTACAGCTGTTACATTCACTTATAAACCATAATATTAACGAAAAATCTAAAACTTTTGCGGGACATGCATTGGATCAAGGAATGAAAAGAGTCAGCCAGGGCTCGTTCGGAAGAATTGTACCTTGTTCTGGGAAAACTGGGCTTAATGCATGTGCAAAGAGTGTTGCCCCAGATAAGTCTGTGCAGTCTGCACAGGCTAAGCAGGGACAACACTTTCTGCTTTTATGAAATTATTCGTTTATAGGAAGTGTCTTTTAAACCAAAATCTAGTCACGGCGGAAAGTGTAGTCACTGATTAGGCTTATTTGGGACAACACTTTACGCACATTGTTTAATCGCCGATTTACCAGAACGAGACTCCTGTTATCTTAATTCATTAAATTGTTCTTGTTCTCAATACATTTTATTTCATACTTACATGAAAGAGTGTGTATTGCATACCAAATTATAATGAAAGGATTATTTTACTGTCATTGCTTGTAACAAAATTGATGGGTGTAAGTGTGGAATATTTGCAGAATTGTTATAATTTGTTATGGGTATATAATAGGTATTTACACGTATAAAATGTATACATACTTATGGGTGTGTATAAACAATGATAATGGGTGATATTTTGGATTGTCAATAATAATGTAATATTTTTGTTATCAAGAAACGTAGTGCAAATGCCAGGACAATTTAAAAATATTGCATTTAAAGGATAAACTTTTATGCATAATTATATTAAAGTACTGTATGAGGAATACATACAGAATAATAAATAAGTTTATTTAGCAAAGCTTAGAGAGCCTCAACCACAAAACTTAGTTTGTAGTTTGAACCTTTTTATTGTTCCCTACCGGTGAAGGTTTCACCGGTGGGAACTTATGGTTTGTGCTCTGTAAGTCAGTCCGTAACACTTATCAGTATCCTTAAAAGATAACTTTAAAAGTTCTTCATATTTTTTCATGAAACTTGAAACATGGAAAAATGAGAATATGGAGATTATGCACATCATTTCATTTTATTCCTATGTCAATAAATCTGGTTTCTATGGCAACAAATAGATAAGACTATTGCCAAGCAATATGGTCCCTTACCGGTGAAACTCCACCATTTATTGCTGAAAATGGTGGAGTTTCACCGGTAGGGGACCATATTGCTTGGCAATAGTCTTGTTTTAGCTGGATTGCATCGAAAACATATGGCTAATTAAAACGCCCTCTAGTCAGTTTCCTGGGTATAACCAGTTCTTGGTATCTTTGGGAAGATAATAAGGAACGCCCCCACAATGGGTTATCGAACCCGTGACCTCCCGGTCGCTAAGTGGACACCATATCCACTTTTCTGTAGTTTTTATTGAGCCCATACATTGTATTCTATTTATCAGTGATGTCAAAATATAAACTGTTTGTATTACCGGTTTCCAGCTAATCCCAGAAAAGTGCTGACTTATGTCAAAATTAAAAAACATCATCATTGCAACTATATTTTATTGTAAGTAAATGGATGTTAATTAATACAGTAATGAATTTTATTTTTCAATATGTGTCCGGCTAGGACATTTAGTAAGTGTATATTTAATATACCTGTACATACGATTTTGAATTTAGAAATGTTACAAAAGAGATATTAAGGATACTCTTCTATTTTCAATCCTGTTTATCCATTTCACCTTTTTGTTGTTTTCCCCGTAAAAAATTGTATGAATATGTATGTTTAGTAAATAAATCATTCTTTGAGCGTAAGTCATGTTGTGATTTATGAGTTTAGTAGAATTTAACCGTGAGCGATTATTACGGGTGGGTAATATGGCAGGACATAAATCGTGGATAGCCGGGAATCGTTCTCTTTATATCCAGGCTTAGACTAGGCAAGACATGCTTTTGAGGACTAGTAAGTATTCCCATTCTAAGATTGCAGTTAAGCTAGTAATTTGTGAACATCAGTTATAGTTTTCAATACCAAATTAATCCCGTAATACCAGAAAACTTAACACTGACAGTGAACAACACATTTTTTCTTATCATTTTGATTTATTGAAGAAATGATCATAAAAATAATACTTTCATACTATCAAACAAAGTTACTCAGAATTCAATAATAATTGTAATACACACACATTTATTAAGATCGATGCAAATATGCACAATATACATAACGCAATAACTACGCGCACATTTTCAAACAATTCATTTACTCATTTGTGGAACCATGACAACTGCGAAACACCATTGCTATGATTCTGTTGCTATGAAGGAAAGTTGTTGTCATCGGTTTCTAGGGGAAACCCTGAAAAACAGAAACGAGGAAAATTGCGTTTGTTTTTTAACATGCGATACTCGCTGATTTCATATAGACAAAGATAAAAAGCTTTGTGAAACAATTCATTTGCAACTAAAAAAATATAAGCCTCGCTCTGTGAAAAGGGGTTTTAATGCATGTGCGTAAAGTGAAGTCCCAGATTAGCCTGTGCAGTCCGCACAGGCTAATCAGGGACAACACTTTATGTTTAATTGGATTTTGCTAAGAAGAGACTTCCTTCAATCAAAAAATACAATAACGCGAAAAGTGTCTTCCCCGAGTAGCTTGTGCAGACTGCACAGCTTAATATGGGACGACAGACCAGAGTACAATAAAGTGAATTATAATCCATAATAAAATAAACCATGTGGGAAGCGAATATTTTTTTCAACGCTAAATCGATAAGCCTGAACAAATAATATTGTTTACGGATTACATTGCAACTAGCATGTTTATGGTGTTCTAGTAAGGTTACAAATACCAGTATAGTGTGATTGTTCATTGTCGGCACAGGTACTACTTAAAAGTACCCCGGGTACTCGTTAAGTGTACTACAAAGTAGCCGGGGTACGGAAAGTATGCTAAAAGTATCCCGGGGTGTGTCTGCTTGCCTGTTAACGTATACATGTATACCGTACCTGGGGTGCATTGTATTAGACTTAAGAGTACCTTTCGAAATTTAAAGGAATTAATAGGCTTACACCCGTTTCGCGCCTAACAACCAACAGATCTGTGTTCGTACCTGGTGTTGTCAAGACGGGCTCCCTCACTCCAACAGACGCTACCATTAGTGGCGTAACCGGAAGTGAGTCGGGACGTTGCTGGTCCGTCGGCCACGCCCCTCTGCCGCCGCCCCCACCGGATCCTCCTCCGAACGCTCCACCACCGCCGCCACCACCGCCGCCACCACTACCACCACTTCCACCTTGACCCATAGTGAATACCTACGTAGTATTAATCAGAGTTTAGATCTAGTACCTTATTAAGAAGATTAACCGTTTTAAACAAGATTAAAACATAAACTTTTCATAGATAATCAAGGTATGTACTTATTTAAAATAAATATAACATCTTATAAACTGCAGCAGAAGTGAGGTTAATTAAATAAGCGTATTTAACCACGCATTCGCATATCAAAATCGGGTCTACGAAGGAAAAACAATAAACTGTTTGGAGATGTACTTCATTTTCCTTCCTCTTTAATTTAAATAACTGACTACTTAAAGTGGCAATAATGAAGTCATAAAGAATTATTTTGCGAGCTTATGTTCGCAGCTTTAATCAAAATGCAATACCTGCTATTTACGTTTGTACGAAACAGCGTAAAGCATACCTGATTTAAATGTGACAATGATGCAAACAAGAAACACAAACTCCGGCAAATGTAAAATTGTAACCTGTTATCTTAAACGTACTCCAATTGAATGCGTTCACAGTGCGCGAAAAACGTTTATATAGCACCGAAAACAAATGAATCTAGCATTACATCAGCGCTATTAATCACCCGGTTTTGAGAAACATATGCGAAAGTAAAACTAGATATGCGCAGTTTTCCGAAAATGGTGGAAATCCCGTGAACAAGTCAGTGAGGTGTTTGACCTAGATGAGCTCAAGCTCCGATATAATTTCTATAAACATGAAAGGTGTTTGGTATTTTCAAAAAATGATCATGCATTAAATTCATGCAGAAGAAGATGATTGTTTTTTCTTGGTGGAGAATTCGATAACTTGTTATTAAAGGAACTTGTTCACGGTTGTATGGAAGCATAAACCTGCCCTTTTGATTTGTGAGTTATGACTTTTGACTTGTGACTTTTGACTTCTGACTTTTGACTTCTGACTTGTGAATTACCTGTTTGACATAATTTAGTGCGTTTTTGAATAAGATGGCAGACAACGATTCTTCTGACGATGTAAGTAACATTTTAATGTTAAAGGGCAATTTATATCTCATGTTGGGAGATTCTAGGGATATCTCTCTGATCCTTTTATTAATATCATTTGAACTTCTGAAATCTAAACCGATTGCTAATAGTAAATCAGGTACCACTTTTCATACAAGGACTTATTTGTATTTTCCAAAAGTAGCCTCCCTTCTTCACTTTACGCCATTTGTACTTTGAATCCGGTGAATTAGCCATTGTTAACATTTTTTTGGTTCTTTTTTATGTCCCCCAGTCTATACTGGGGGACATATTGTTTTTGCCCTGTCTGTTTGTTGGTTTGTTTGTTTGCGTCAAACTTTAACATTGGCCATAACGTTTGTAATATTGAAAAAAGCAAGTTGACATTTGGCATGCATGTGTATCTCATAGAGTTGCACATTTTGAGTGGTGAAATGTCAAGGTCAATGTCATCATTCAAGGTCAAAGGTCAAATATATGGAGGGGACATAGTGTTTCACAAACACATCTTGTTGATAATTATTTTTTCTGTAATAATAATGGTGATTACAGACTCTTTGAGGCAATGTTTCATGATAGATCAACATATCGTTTTACATTTACTATGCATCACAACAAATCGTGGTATGCTTTGGGCATATCGTGCAGCCCTGTATGACAGGGAGTTACCGCATGATCTCTGAAAGGGAGTAGTGATGTTAGGCTGCAAATAAATTAAATATATTCCTTCAGTATATATTTTATATAGCAAAGTAAAAGGATTTGTAAAATTGTTCATTTACAAACATATATATTACAGGACATGAATAGAAGAGAGAGGATAAAACAAATTCTCGAAAACATTCGATCGAAGAAAACAAAAAAGAAGTTACCAAAAAAGGCCGCGACACAGACTGGAAACAAGGAAACTCAGATAATTGAAAGTGTGAAACAATGTATTTTACCAAAAAATTTCAAATCATTACCCCTGGGGTCAAATTGATTATCACATAGGGGGCGGGATAAACACGACAGGATACTCTTTGACATCCTGGATACTACGGGACACCCTGGGGCCCCCAACAATTATAGAAAGCTTTGGTTTAAACTTATTGCTTAAGTTTTACCCTTAAAGTAATCAGTAAAGTTATTTCAGTAAACATGTGAATTAGTAAACACATACATTTGAGAGCTATGAAACGCCAAAATGGTCATAACATTTTTGAGCTGTGATAACATCCCAGAATGTCCAACTCATTATTTGGGTCCCGGGCCTTCAAACAATTTTATCTGGTAGAAATGAAATGCGCAAGAAATGTTCAGCATTGTATGTTGATTTTCTAGCTGTTACAATTTAAAACTAAAATAGATTGAACATTTATAGGTTTGTTCACTAAGATGTCCCATGGTTTGATTTCGTACCAGACATGGGGCGAATTACTAGCAGAAGTAATGCACTGGATTAGCATTATTTGCCATAAAATTAGCATTACTGCAATTTGAACAAGTAATGCATTAAATTACCATTATTTCAAAAAGTAATTCATTAAATTAAGCATTATTTTATTCATGTGCTGATGACTACTGAAGGTAACTGTATAACTATATGTGATGTGCAAAATTAATCACTGTTTACTACATTTTGTATTTTAATTACAAAGTATGAAATTTTGTTTCAGCTTAAGTAACTATTAACTGTGAAATGTCAATTCTAGGTACCCGTCGGTATGTAAATAAGGATAACAGTACAAAATCTCAGATCTCATCTGATATTTGAATAAGTCACAGTTGCACTTGTTAAACATCAACTGTTCAAACAAATTTTAATATTGGATGTTTTTTGTGCAATTTTACAAAATATGCAATGCATAGATTTTATACAGGCTTTGCGGTGTAAAGGATTAATATTAAAATGGAGCGTATTCATGTCAAGAATTTTCAGGAATTAAAATCTGTCGTAATGATTTAAATGTAAATTTGCAAATGTCAGTAAATTATTAATATATCATCATGGCAATTTCATCAGCTTGACTAAGTAACAACTTGATAATATTCCATAGACTTAATACATAACTAGCCTTATTACATTCCAGTACAGTAAAAGGTATGCTTCGTATATACACTTGATGGTGCAGAAGTTTTAAAGATTCCCATTACTTTTATAATAAATGCATCTATTTTGAAGGTATTGTACCTGATGATTTTAAACAAGCTAGGGTTAAACCTTTGCATAAGAAAGGCAGTACCATGGATGAAGGTAATTATAGGCCAGTGAGTATTTTAAGTATTGTTTCAAAAACTCTAGAGAGGGCTGTATATACTCAACTTGAATCTTACTTAGTAACAAATAATATTATCGAATGATCCCCAATCAGGTTTAAGAAAATCATACTCTAATGATAGTTGTCTAATTAATCTCCTTGATACTATTAAAATGAATACTTCTAAAGGCCTGTACACAGGGATGATAATGCTAGACCTCCAGAAGGCATTCGACACTGTCAATTATGACATTCTATTCGGGAAGCTAGAGTTACTGAGTGTTCGGCCAATTCCATGGTTTAAGTCATACCTGACGGATAGAAGCCAATTTGTAAATATAGGTCAATCAACTTCAACCCCTCTTCCAGTCACTTGTGGGGTGCCTCAGGGTAGTATACTTAGCCTTCTGCCTTTTCATTTTACGTTAATGACATGGTCACTAGCATTACTAATGATTGTAAACTTATTGTGTACGCTGATGACAGCACAATATTGTTAAGCCATATGGACCCCGAATTTTGTATCTGCCAAACTTGGAAATGGTTTTGAAAATTGCTCGGACTGGCTGGTAGATAATACGTTATCCTTGCACTTGGGGAAAACTGAATATATTCTTTTCGGCCCAAAACGAAATTTAAGTAAGCAAAGGTCTACACAAGTCACTTGTAATGGTCATAGGATAAATGGTACTAAACAAGTTAAGTACTTAGGCCTACCAGTGGATTGTTTTTTATCAGGTGAAGCTATTGTACAAAGTATTATCTTTAAGGTCAATGGTAAACTTAAATGTTTGTATAAACATAATAGATGTTTGGATTTTAACACACGTAAAATTTTATCATCTGCACTTTTACAGTGTCACTTCGATTATTCTTGTTCATCTTGATACGAAGGTCTAAATAAAGGTCTAACATCTCAACTCCAAATTGTCCAAATAAGATAATCTGATTTATAAAAGGTTACTCTCCAAGACATTCTATTACTTGGCAGGACTATGTTCATCTGAATATGTTAAATGTTAGCAATAGAGTAAAACATCAAAGGCTAAATCACATGCATACAGTCTTTTATGAGACATGTCCTTCATATCTTAAGGAAAACTTTGTTAATTGCTCTAGACAAACCAAGCAATTTAATTTTATTTTACCTAGTGTCCATAATACTTCTTGTAAACAGATTTTCTTATATACTTGACCAAGAGACTGGAATTGTCTCACTTAGAATATTAAAGGTGTAAAAAATATTGCTAGGTTCAAACAATTATTGAAAAAGCAGCTTCTTGAACAACAAGTGTCAGAAAGTAAATGACGTGACTTTTTTTTATTAATACTATGTTGCAACAATCATCTGTGATAACCATGTTAAATTGTGATATTATGCATATTAAGATGACCGCATACTTTTAATAATCCCGTTTTGTACCAAAATCTTAATTGTTAATTGTTAATGTTGTTTGTTCATATCGTTATGTATCTTTGAATCACTTTGCTTTTTCAGTGTGTGTTTTATGGACAGTATTGTAAATAAGCTTTTAGCTTAATGGGTTATCCATAGGTCCTTAGTATTCATGCTCATATGAACCTACTTTAGTTACAAAACTTCCGTATTGTAAAAGTATGCATACAGCAACAGCGTTTTATTTGATGCTCTTAAATTGGAATGTTAAATCAGCCTAGTCTTAATTATTTGAAATATGTGATATATTCTATGTCCCATGTGTCATATATTTGTATGAGAAAAATGTGTATTTAGATAGTTGCATAACTGAATTACTTGGAAAGAGAACGAAGAATAAAGAATTGCAAGTGTTTATGGAAAAGTATGAGTCTCCAAGTAAAAAAATAAAGACTTTGAACTTCTTGAAAAGATAGGCGAAGGGGGATTTGGAGAAGTGCTGCGAGGCAATTACCTTGGTAAAAGTATAACTGTCGAAAAACTGAAACTTAAGCGAATGAAATTAGTAAAACAATCAGTGTTAAGGGAAGTTGAAATGAATAGCCATATCAGACATGCGTATATTGTTTTGCTTATTGGTTATTCCATAAATTCTAACCACCGTTACATACTCACCGAACTGATACAGGGTCCTAACCTAGATGACCTGTTGTTTGGAGAAGGGGAGCATACTCTTCAAATGAGTCAGAAACATCCCATTGCTCAACAAGTTTCGCAAGGAAGCGCCTACTTCCATAACAGAAATCCGGTAATACTTCATAGAGATATCAAACCAGAGAATATATTGCTATCACCAAATTTTGACACAGCTAAAGTGTGCGTCTTAGGTTTATCCAAATTGAAAACTCTGATCACAATGTATTCAACAATTCTTTAAAAGAATTAGATGCAACCAGGTACTCCAGCATACCAGGCACCGGAAATTCTTGTAAATCTGTTGTCTGCTATACCACCGTCAGATAATTTGAGTATGTCCTGCACCTTTGCTGAACTCTACACAGAAAAAGAGGCATGGGATACTACACATATGGATGAAGATGATGCAAGTTCTATTGAGACCATAGCCAATGCCACGAGTGGGGAAAGAGGTTCCTCATGGCTTAGTTCGTTTGAACACTCAAAAAATGATTCCATGTAATGTAAGAAAATTCATAGCTGAAGGCTTACAGTATGAGATAGCCTTGCGTCATACAGCCATTCAATTTTGCAGTGCCTGTAGAGAAGTTACAGGGGAAGTGAAGAACTTAAAAAAGTTATACCCTAATGACGACCGTCTTTGTGTAACTACAGATTTTGGCCTTTAGATTTCTCAACCTCAATATTCATTAGAATTAATCATTAAGATAATTAAAAAAAATCACCAAACTTCTGACTTGAAAGCATGGATGCTGAAAATTTGCCAGTTAAAACTACAGCAGCATGCCAAACACTCATTCGGTATTCCGGTTGAAATATGCTAGAGAGCTCAAATGCAAAGAGAATATTTCTGAAAGAGAAAACCCCATAAGTGAAAATGGATTAAAGCAAAACGTGACAGCAGTAGATATCAGCCAAATGTGTCGGATAATGTTAAAGCTGATACGGAGGATTTAACAAAACAGCTGACCGTCACTGATGCTCATGATAACTAAGAAGCTAGAGGTCATGTTTCTGATGGAATACAAGTCAGTCCTGGTGTTATAAATTACAAAAAGACCATTGATTCTTACACAGTTGTCGATAAAAAGGAAAAACGAAAACATATCATTATCAAGTTGAAAAGGTCTAAGCATTTGTAGGTGGATTTGACCAATAATGGTCTGAATTGTGGAAATGCTTTTGAATACAATGCAACATAGCTTGACCCGCGTGATACTGGAGTGGGGGTCACAGAATGTGGACAACCTGGTATGAAGGGAGGTCAGTGAGACAATAGATCTGACAGAAACGTCTGCCAAAGAAAACTTTTGTAAAACGTAAAAGGGCTCAAAGTGAAAGCAGTTGTGGTATAAAGATAAAATTCCGGAAGTTGAGTGCAGAACAAGTGTTCTCCTCAGAGTTGGTTACTCATTTGTCAACGGGGAAACATTCAGTGGCTAAAAACAAGTCAAAGGGAGACAACCTACAGATGGAAAGAACAAAATCTTGTCAGGAGTTGCCTGTCTGAAGCCGAAATGTGAATCATATATCTTTAAAATAACAATAAAGGTGACAAATCCAGTTATTATGCATATAAACTTGTCTAATTTTTACCGGATTTCAGTTACTCTTGCATAAAAAATGATAAAAACACAGCTTAGGTTCAACGTTGTCAAGAATTATGGAAGATATGCCCGTTTCATAATTTCAAGAAATGTTTACATTTTGCAATTTCCGTACATTTTCGCTATCTCCGATGTTCCTCGGCTTCTTTCGTAGAGTACGCATATATTGATTACGTAGTACAAACAACACAATATTCTCGTAAACAAAGAAAGACAACATGTAAATTAATAATTACGGATCGTCAGCTTTATTGTTACTTTAAATGTTTTGTTCCTTTGAATTTGTATTACAGGATGCGATTTTTTGAAAATACGTGATCATTATTAGTAAAACCGGAGAGGGACTTATGGTGTGCGCTCTGTGTCTGTCAGTCTGTCACACTTTTCTGGATCCTGCGATAACTTTAAAAGTTCTTCATATTTTTTCATGAAACTTGAAACATGGACAGATGACAATATGGAGATGATGCAAATCATTTCATATTGTTCCTACGTCAAGAATTCTGGTTGCTATGGCAACAAATAGACTAGAAATATTGCTGAAATTGGTGGATGTCACTTTAAAAGTTCTTCATATTTTTAAACAATCTCAGACACTACATGTTTTCTGTTATATAAAACTAAAATTCCAAAAACAAATTATGAAAATTAGTAATACTGGCAGATATACCTTTATAAAATCAGAGAGAGTCAAGATAGTTTTTTTTTTAAATTAAATAATGTAAAAAAAGTATAATGTAAATGAAGAATTTGACTCTTTAGATTTTTATTTATGTTTAGAACAATACATGAGTGATACAACAGTATCAAGTTTATGTTAAAAAATACTGATGATTCCAATAATTATAAAAGTTTTAATTAATGTCATATCTACTGCAGAAATGAGAGATAATACAAACGCTTTTTTGGTATTTAAGAATGTTTTTCAAGGAAACTTATTCATAGTGAAAATATTTTGACTTAATTAAATGTCTTGCAAACAAGCACAAGTTTACAGTAACTGAAATAAATATTTTGATATTGTAATGGCCTCAAGTTCAATGACAACTGTTAACTGTAAAATCCTTTATATTCGTCTGCACGAATTTTTGTGGTTTATAAAAACAATTACTTAGTGGACAGGTACATTCAATAATTTCTGAGCTTAGAATAAAAAAAGATAAATTTGGTAATTTTCTGATATATTTGTGTTAAATTGGTGGATTGATGAACCCACGAAATCAACGCAAATTAATCTCCCACAAAAATAATGATTTAACAGTAACTAATACTCCAATTCTTTTCAAGTTCAGATATTCAAATTTCATTGTTTATTGAATGTTTATTCTTTAACCAAGGCAGATCATTATTTATGTCAATAACACTGGAGTCCTTTTAATCTACGGTATTGATTATTGGACACTTATTTCATTCATCAAACAATTCTTATTTACTCTACATTTTGGATCTCCATAGGGAAGAAATTATTAAAACTTGATACAATTACTCTTTTATAAAATATTTCGACCAAAGGCCTACTTCAGTAAATTGTTAACAAAAGAAAACGCTATGTGAAAATTGCTGTATAATCGTTTACTGAAGAAGGCCTTTGGCCGAAATATTTAATAAAAGAGTAATTGTATCAAATTCTTATTTAGATTTAAGATGTTTGAAGAACTGTCACAGACGGAGCAATTAAAAGGCTTAAGAATTAAGGAGTGAAGTCTAATTCAAACCTATTATCTATCCTCGGTTAAACATATGCCTTTTAAATTGCAGAGAATGTTTTAACATAATTGAATCCCTTATTGTATTTAGTAATCATGCAGGGGGTATTCACACAAAACAGCTTAGTCAAGTTCTTGAACCAAAAACATGTTGATTTTTTGCTTATTTATAGATTGAGATTTAGCATAGTTTTATCTACTAAATATAAAAGCGTTACTGCTGAATGTATCTTTTTAATCTCGTTGCATTTTCACTTCACAAACTTGAAGTATTCATTCAAGGACGACCTTATAAGGCTCGATTGGTCATTGTCGTCTCGGGTACTACTTAAATGTACCCCGGGTACTCTCAAGTATACTTAAATGTACCCCGGGTACGCTTAACTTAAACGTACCCGGAAATTCTTTTTCTTTTTCAAATTAATTATGTTCCTTTTTATGTCAATATTTATCAAAATGGCCTCTATATTATCAAAACACATACTCAAAATAGCATGTTTAGGCAGGTTTTGTTAAAAAAAACAAATTGTTTCGTATTCCGTAGCGCGTTTTATAACATCGGATTTTTGGCGGGAAACAAACTTTGGTACAGACTCAGTGAGCCAAGCCCACTGTAAGCGACGCTAATAAACTGTTTTTCTTAAACAGAACTGCGATGTGATATACACCACATAAAAATGACACGAGCATGCTTGCTTTATACTTGTTTGGATATTTTCAACAAGACGCTGTGACCCAGCCACCCAGCCACCACCCCCCCCCCTCNACGCTTATACATTTATTTATTTTTTTCTAAGAACTGCGACATGATATACACCACATAATAATTACATAATTACACGAGCATGCTTGCTTTAAACTTGTTTGGATATTTTCAACAAGACGCTGTGACCCACCCATCCCCCCTGGGCCGTGTAAGAAAAACAATCCTTTAGTTTATTTGTATCAGAAGCACCTTAGCGGCGCTCCGATTTTTGAATCATCCATAAACAAGAGACGATTGAATAGTTAATCTGTCGACATGCCGCTTGGGTGCTTTTGGTACAGTGTCACTTTGGATTTGTTCCCTCAGAAGTGGTAGGTCTGAAAAATTAGGGGGGATCTTACTGTGTCAATTCCTTTTCCGGTCGTCAACTGTGGCCGACAGTTGGCATCTTCGGTTTTCTTGGCGTGTACCGGTATTCAGGGAATGACGGAAATATGGTATGCCGGCTTTCTTCGGCAATCACGTTCTTGACTGAATATGAATTACTGGAACCAAGCTAGGTTCCGACCAATTACTTTAGCTTAGTTGCATCGAACTTTGATAGCCTTGTTCTTATATGAACACTCGAGTCCGTTTCCTGGGAAAAACCAC
>VMBQ01015031.1:0-13487 GCA_007657795.1 Dreissena rostriformis | reverse complement strand
ATTGTTAGGTTGTGTTCTGGTTAGATGGCATGGTAACATTGTAAGGTTGTGTTCTGATTAGATGGCATGTTTACATTGTAAGGTTGTGTTCTGGTTAGATGGCATGTTTACATTGTTAGGTTGTATTCTGGTTAGATGGCATGGTTACATGGTTAGGTTGTGTTCTGGCTAGATGGCATGGTAACATTGTTAGGTTGTGTTCTGGTAAGATGGCATGGTAACAATGTTAGGTTGTGTTCTGGTAAGATGGCATGGTAAAATTGTTAGGTTGTGTTCTGGTTAGATGGCATGGTAAAATTGTTAGGTTGTGTTCTAGTTAGATGGCATGATAACATTGTTAGGTTGTGTTCTGGTTAGATGACATGGTAACATTGTTAGGTTGTGTTCTGGTTAGATGGCATGGTAACATTGTTATGTTGTGTTCTGTTAGATGGCATGGTAACATTGTTAGGTTGTGTTCTTGTTAGATGGCATGGTAACATTGTTAGGTTGTGTTCTGGTTAGATGGCATGGTAAAATTGTTAGGTTGTGTTCTGGTTAGATGGCATGTTTACATTATTAGGTTGTGTTCTGGTTAGATGGCATGGTAAAATTGTTATGTTGTGTACTGGTTAGATGGCATGGTAAAATTGTTAGGTTGTGTTCTGGTTAGATGGCATGGTAACAATGTTAGGTTGTGTTCTGGTTAGATGGCATGGTAAAATTGTTAGGTTGTGTTCTGGTTAGATGGCATGGTAACATTGTTAGGTTGTGTTCTGGTTAGATGGCATGGTAACATTGTTAGGTTGTGTTCTGGTTAGATGGCATGGTAACATTGTTAGGTTGTGTTCTGGTTAGATGGCATGGTAACATTGTTAGGTTGTGTTCTGGTTAGATGGCATGGTAACATTGTTAGGTTGTGTTCTGGTTAGATGGCATGGTAACATTGTTAGGTTGTGTTCTGGTTAGATGGCATGGTAACATTGTTAGGTTGTGTTCTGGTTAGATGGCATGGTAACATTGTTAGGTTGTGTTCTGGTTAGATGGCATGGTAACATTGTTAGGTTGTGTTCTGGTTAGATGGCATGGTAACATTGTTAGGTTGTGTTCTGGTTAGATGGCATGGTAACATTGTTAGGTTGTGTTCTGGTTAGATGGCATGGTAACATTGTTAGGTTGTGTTCTGGTTAGATGGCATGGTAACATTGTTAGGTTGTGTTCTGGTTAGATGGCATGGTAACATTGTTAGGTTGTGTTCTGGTTAGATGGCATGGTAACATTGTTAGGTTGTGTTCTGGTTAGATGGCATGGTAACATTGTTAGGTTGTGTTCTGGTTAGATGGCATGGTAACATTGTTAGGTTGTGTTCTGGTTAGATGGCATGGTAACATTGTTAGGTTGTGTTCTGGTTAGATGGCATGGTAACATTGTTAGGTTGTGTTCTGGTTAGATGGCATGGTAACATTGTTAGGTTGTGTTCTGGTTAGATGGCATGGTAACATTGTTAGGTTGTGTTCTGGTTAGATGGCATGGTAACATTGTTAGGTTGTGTTCTGGTTAGATGGCATGGTAACATTGTTAGGTTGTGTTCTGGTTAGATGGCATGGTAACATTGTTAGGTTGTGTTCTGGTTAGATGGCATGGTAACATTGTTTGGTTGTGTTCTGGTTAGATGGCATGGTAACAATGTTAGGTTGTGTTCTGGTTAGATGGCAATAACATTGTTAGGGTTCCTATTGCTGTCTATATGTGATATTACTGGAGTTTGTCACAATTTATGTGGACATGTTGATTGAACTGGAATTATTTATATTACTGCAGAAGACAATATGAAGTGTTACAATACATTGTTCAGCTGGAGAATATAATGATTGTTCCAATTATTTATATTACTGCAGAAGACAATATGAAGTGTTACAATACATTGTTCAGCTGGAGAATATAATGACTGTTCCCACCTTTTGGTATAAATTAACTGGAACACTGTTTATATCTCTATAATACTGTGGTTTATCATGATCAACAAGCAGTGTCCTCAGATGCCATCTCAGCAGGCAACAGTTTATGTGTGTCCAACTTGGGTTGCCCTGTTATGCTTTTGATATTTGTCATGTAAGTAATCGGATGATTAAACTGAATACAACTATTTCTGTCATTTGCATAATTACTGACACTGTTTTGACGCCTGAGGTCTACTGAGTTCGTTTAAGTGATAAATGGTCTATTTTCTTGTTCTCATGGCAATTTATGGATGATGGACGATCATGGAGGACAATGATACTCAAAACTGGGTGATTTATTGGCAAATACCGGACATAGCCTGTATTCTAGTTTTTGCCACTGTAAACCAAGTTGTAACACATCATACAATTTGAAGAATCTTTTGTTCAGAATTATAACATAAGAACTTTTGTTAGTCTTTATAAGCTGAGGTATAAAAGCCTGATTCTTGTGTTCTAACAGACAAGGTCAGAGTTTTTGGACCAGATTCGAACATGCTCAAGATTAAACATTCTACCTAATTTTCACGAAGTTTTGGTAAAAAAAAGGCCTCTTGTGGTATATTCTTGAGCACTTGTGCTCAGGTGATATAAAAAGGGGAAGAAACTGGATTTTCTTTAAAATGTTCCAGCATTGCCTCACAAATGCAAAGATTTTACGGCTAATGTTCAATGGTGTCATTCAATAATGCGTGGTTATTTTTCATTGATACACCATGGTTGATGTCAATCATTCCAGATCATTCTAGATGTTCTGCCAGGGTTGTTGTCCTGGTTTGACACGGTAACGCGGGTTTTCCCCAAATAACTGACTGGGAATGATCAGGGTCTGTCAAACACAAAATTGCACCAAGACTAAACTAACTTTTGACATAGATTTTTTTGCAATAATTTATTCAGTGGCGACATTGATTCAAATTGCGTGAATTTTTCAAATTTATTTAATGCAAACATACTGCTATTTTTATCATAAGCATATAACGGTTGCATATTTTGTACACATTTTTTTTTAATTAAGCAATTGAAATTACAATATCTATAATCTTCACTTAAGAATTGAATACAATTTTGCACACTTTTCCTCATTTTATGTTATAAGCAGAATGTAATGCGGGTTCATATAATGACATAAATTTTGTATATTTTGTGGTGTATATGTATGTGGCAAGAATAACAATGAGATGCTCACAGAGGGGCTCAAGTCAATCGTAAGGTTCATTTAAACAATTAGCTCATGATTTCATGTCATTGGTTTTAAGCTGTGTTTTTGTGCTGACAAGTACATTTCTGTTTTTCTAATACAATTTTGTAAAAGTTGTTGCAAAGTTAATGGAGCTTATATCGACCATTTGTATTGAATAATTGTTTTGTAGTATGTCGATTTTTTTTTGTTAATTGTAATAAAAATAGCGAACACTTACATTGTACGTTGTAATAATACATGTATTAGAACCTGTTAATTTTTACATGCAGTAATATCAAACAAAGAATCATTAACCCAATAATTTCAGAAAATGGTGGAATTTAAAATGTATCCTCTTTTGGATGGCTCACACCAACGGCGCTTTGATGGCGCTTTAAAGCGGCGTGCAAAAATTAGCGGCACCAAAGCGTAACAAAGCTTGATTAAAGCGTCAGTGTCGTAATAAATCATGGGAAAGCTTGGAGTAAAGCAGGACATTCTGCAAGAACGCCAATTTTGTTTAAACTGTTTAAAAAATTTGGGCGCTCTGTCACGAATTTATTAAAGTGCTGAGAGTGTATCAAAGCTTAAAAAACCGTAACAAAACTCAGCAAAGCTTAAAAAAATTGTACGAAAGCTTAACAGAGCTTGGTTCAAAGCGGGGACCCCAGTCTTCATGGTCTGTCACCACTTGACACACCTGGTTAAGATGTCTCAAGATTTGCTACGATCTGGCATGAAGATCTGACACGAGGTCAGACGCTTTCATCAAGATCTGACACGCTTTGTTACGCTTTGTTACGTTTTCATGAAGGACTCTCCCGCTTTCCCACGAATTGAGACGCTTTGATCAAGGATTGACACGTTTTGATAGGCTTTGTTACACTTGGCAAGCTTCCTCACGCTCTCTCACGCTCTTTCATGATCTCCTACGATACCCACGCTCTGTCGTCATAAATAGCACTTGAGTACCACTCATTGCATTGTTTCCAAACGAAGAAGAAGTATCCTGAACCTACTAAAAACACAAAGATGGGCCCATTCACCAGAGAGATAGAGGTGCAGCAAAGAAGAGCCGAAGAGGGACAGGCATAGGCCAGGTGGCTAAAAGGCCAAGATCTCCAACACCACCGCCAGCAGAAGATGAAGCCATACTGGTTCCAGAGCCAGAGCAGCCTTAGCCTCACCCTGCAGGGGATCATCTCCCAGTCATCACACCAGTTCCAGCAGCAGCAGCCTGCAAAAAGTGTACGAACAATCCCTACTACTATACAACACTAACAGAAGCGCCAAAAGAAGAGGTCATTGACTGGCTTAAAGACAATCCCTCCATCTACTCAAAGAGAATGACAGATTATAAAGACCCGCAGAACATAGAGAAGCTATGGGAGTACAAGGCTGCTGACATGGGTGTTGAGGTGGCAGCCTTCAAAACCTTTTACAAGTCCAACCGTACCCAGATGAGTCGCCTCAAGAGGACTGTGGAGAAGTCGGGTGATGGTACTGAGACAGCCAAGGACCTGTCTGCCACGGACAAAAGGGTGTGGGAGAGGTTTTCCTTCCTCAAAGACCACATGCAAAGTGTAGAACACAGAAACTTGGTGATCATCCATGGTAGAGGTAGAGAAACAACAGCAGTCATCATCAAGTCAGCCCTCCTCTCATAGACTCTCCACAGAGAGTGTTGACTTGAAGCAAAGTCTGATGGACTTTATGTCTGGCAAGAAAGGTGGTCCCTCCACCTTTGCCAGACATAAAGATGAGGGTCTTGCACAGCTTCTTGGGGACATCAAACGGGCCACACAGATCAAGCTTATGGAAGTGCTACATGAGGGACAGAGGCAGGCTGAAGAGCGAAAGGAGATGTTCCAGCAGATGCCCACCTTCCCACAGCAACAGCAGCAACAGGTGGCCCCAATCCAGCCACAATGTCAGTCGTACCTACCAAGCTCCACCAGTTGGCAGTACCCCCCAAGAATGGTGTCCCAGAGTCACCAGTGGCAGCCTCCACCATCACAGTGGTCGACCCAGCAGATGCCAGGTCAACAGCCCACCAGTGTCTAGGGCTCCCAAGACTATCATTACATGAGCAGCCAGTACCCTGCCCTGTACCCACAACCATCATCACAACCATCAATGAGCTCAACCAACATCCTGGACCTGGACACAGGGGCAACTAGAGCCATGACACCCCTAGCAAGGTCATCACCTTCACTAACAGCTACCCGCTCCCAAGGTTATACTGCTGCTGCTACTGACAAGACCACGGACTCCCTGAACCTGAGTGACTTTGTGAGCACAGCCATGACCACTGCAGGGATAACCACCCCGAGATTGTGCAACAATTTATACTGTGTGGATAGTTTACTTCGCCATGGACTTCTTATGATTTGTAAACAGTGTTATTTTTTTTTATTTTTTTTTGCTTGGTTCAGTTTATTGCTTTTTGTACATATTGGTAATATGTTTCTTAATAATAAAAATAGAGAATATGTTACATTTAAAAGAATGCCTTTTATTTTCAAGTAGAATAAAAAATAAGAGACAGATGTTCATTGAAAATTAATTAAACAATATAAAATACACGAAATCATTTATGGCACATATTTTAATTTTCAATTCTTTAACTTGATTTCTTTAAATTTTCAATCCTAATTTACAATAACAGTATAAGGCTAGTATTCCATCTGTCTGTATCAGCATCCGCATATCCGCATCCACAAAAAAATACAAATTGAAATGCACTGCGCTTATTTCATTCATCCGCATCTGCATCCGCATATCCGCATGCACAATAGGCGTCCGCAAAAGAACACTCAAGTGAGCGTTCTTATGCGGATGCGGACAAGATACGGACGGCATTTAGCACGATGAGAGAAGCTGTCATCTCAACAATCGACTGAAAAACTTATTTTATTCGTGAAAAATTATCCTGAATTATACAACCAACGCAGTACTGCATATCAGGACTCTATTTTCACTTCAAATAAATGAAACAAGTAATTAATAACCGACCAATGACGTAACACTATGCAACGTTCGATTAACACAGTGCGATATGGCTACAATGGAAATCGGGACAGTGAGTGTTTTTCATATCTGAAAAAAATGGTAAACTCTTCTTCTGCAGACATGTTTTAGTTCAGAAGTTTTCCCAAAAAAAGAAAGATAAATTCGACGTATGCGTATAAATGGAATATAGCGTCCGTATTAACATTTTGCGGATTCGGATACTGATGCGGAAACGGATGCGGATAGATGTCATACTAGTCTTACTGATTTTTCATTGGAAAAATAAAATAAAGTCTTTATTTAAATTAATAACAAGCAGATGAATTACATATAATAACAACAATAACATGAATAATAAAATCATCTTCCAAAGTACAAATATTTCAAATTTCAAGTTAATATTACAAATTAATGTTCATAATATTCATAACACATTAGTCTTCATCTGCAGTCTCCATCTTCATCAACAGCCTCTGACCCATTCCTCTGTTCAACTGCAGCAGGAAGTACAACACCAGCCATTCTTTGCTGCCAGTCAACAGCACCCACTGGAGAGACAAAGTAGTCTCTGAGATGATCTCTCTGATGTCTGGCATCCACAGTGGCGAGGTTCCCCCTCGCAGGTGGCTGTGGAACATCTTCCAAGTGAGGTCCATGTCTCCAGGCCCCTCTAGGCCCCTGGTACAAAGTTGTGCTCTTCATCCTCGTGGTCCACCTCATTGGCTGCCATCACCACCCTATGACTCAACAGGTTGTGCAGCATCACACCAGTCTTCACCAAATTTCTGATATTCTCTACCTTCTGTTCCATTGTTCTCAGCAGGCACCTGAACCTGTTGGCCAGGATGCCAAAGGCATTTTCCACCACTCTTCTACCCCTTGAGATCCTGTAGTTGCAGATTCTCTGTTCATCTGTCACCCCTCTTCTTCTGTATGGCTTCATCATGTAGCTCTTCAGGGCAAAATCATCATCACCCAGGATGAAGTATGGAATATCTGGCTCAGTTTCCTTAGGGAGAGGGCATGATGGGTGCAGCCCTATGGACCCATCTTCTAGGCATTCAAAGAGCTCAGAGTCTGTGAATATCTGGGAGTCAGACATGTGCCTTTTACCTCCCAGCTCAATCCAGATGAACTTGTATTATGCATCTACAATGGCCAGCATTGGTATGGAGAAGAACCCCTTGTAGTTGTGGTAGAAACTGCCTGTGTTTACGGGCTTCTTGATGGCTATGTGTTTCCATCCAAGGCACCAACTGCATGGGGGACATTCCACCTCTGTTCAAACTGCTGGGCAAGGTGTCTCCATGCTTCAGGGGTGGTAGGTGCGTTGAAAACCTCATCTTTATACGCCTGTACAATGGCAGTGCACACTTCTGGAATCAGCTCTGATATGGTGGAGATACCACATCTGAATCCACATGCCAGTGACCTGTAGTTGTCCCCAGTGGCCAGATGTCTCAGGTGATTGCCAGCTTGAGGCCAGCTGACAGGGGTTGCCTGTAGTTTGTCTGCTGCTTCTGGATGACTGGTGCCACTCTTTCCAGGATATCATCGAACACCTCAGGGTTTAATCTGGTGAATTTTCTGAAGGCAGCAGGGTCTTCTAATCTGAGTTGTGTGTCCAGGAGGCTAGTGTAATGACCATATTGCTGTCTTCTTTCTTCGGTGAGCCATGGCCTGCTCCAGCAGCTTCTGATAAATGGTCTTTTCCCTCCTGCTGGTAGGTCAACCTCCCCTTGTCGTTGCTTTTCTTCCTCCCTCTGATCCTCCTCAAGGGCTAGGATATAGTTATACAACAGGGAGACAAACGTCATGTCTTCTTCAGATCATGCTCTGGTACATTTGGAACTTCTGGATCTTGTTGTTCTGTCATCGTGTTCTGGAGTCAAAGATGCAATGATTTTGTGGATCTGCTGCATCTTTATATAGGCTCTGGATCAAAAGCGGCATAAAAATCGGCGATATCGACATTTTCCAATATGTAACAGAGCGTAATAATACACAACAGAGCTTGATAGTCGTATCAGAGCCTGATTTAAAGCGTCATAATGGCATCAAAGCGTAATAAAGCGTAATAAAGCTTATCAAAGCATGATTTCAAGCGTAACAAAGCCTGATCAAAGCAGGATCAAAGCGTAAGGAATCGTAACAAGTCTGGAAATATTTCGTCCCCAAAGCGGCAACCAATTCGTATCAGAGGGTATCAGAGCTTATCAGAGAGTAAGAAATCGTGATATTTTTGGAAAAGTAAACAAAAATGACCACACTTTGCTCGCTGATTTAAAGCGAGTTGGTCGTTTGTGTGAACTAACCATTACTGTTAATAATCATTGATATTGGATTTGTGGATTGTATTGTATAAAGACATATGTATAAGTGTACCTTTTTATTAATTTTTCCAGTAGATGCTATTTAATTTTTAAAATGATGTTATAGATCTTTCTGCATGTAAAAAAAAGTTAAAAGAAGTCTCGTTATAAGTCGACATTGTTTTCATGTTACATTTCTTCATTTGCATGGCATGAATACACTATTAATACACTATGTGTAATACTTATAATGCATATTGTATAAAGTATTATGGTGCCACCAATCATGTTGTTCCTTTTGTACTTTATTAAAGGCATCTAATTATTAATTTCAACGCTGGTTGTCTTTTAAAAGACATTTCTTGTCAAAATATCTGCTTTTGTAAGTGTTAATTGTTGCCTTGACATGGCTGTTTCTAAAATCAAGGTACATGTCAAATCTCAACACTTGGTTGTTTAACCTGATTCTTATCAATTCTGTAAATAACTCTACGATAAGCTACTGTCAAGTATGGTAATTAATGGGCTTGTAAGGACGGCAGTGTATGGTCAAATTGGGGGCCTGAACAGCACTTAAGTACCTTGTTTGGCTTTTGCGTTCATACTCATATTTGCCAAAGTAGCAAAATTTGGAATTTTTTGTTAACTTCCTTAACAAGTTTTAACTGTAAATTGTATCCAGGCCCAATCAAAAGATTTCCTATCTTATTACAGTCTATTTATTTTCTCATGATTACTAACAACTAATGTTAGTCCAGGAAATCCTATCTCCGATTTGTCGAAACTTATAGTGGGTATAATTTCTAACAAATATTGAAACTGCTGTCTGGGAAAATAGGGCTTAATGCATGTGCGTAAAGTGTGGTCCCAGATTAGCCTTTGCAGTCCGCACAGGCTAATCAGGGACGACACTTTCTGCTTTTATGGTATTTTTCATTTAACGTTAGTCCTTTCTCAGTGAAAATCTAGTTGACGAAGAAAGTGTTGTCACTGATTATATATAAGCCTGTGCACAGGTTAATCTGGGACAACACTTTACGCATATGCATGAATCCTTGTTTTCCCAGATAGCGGTTCATTTTTTAGTTGTCATGACAAGCAGTCTAATTTAACCCTTTGAGCGCTGGAACCGGATTTTGAAGGCCTTTGCAAACAGTTTGGATCCAGATGAGACGCCACAGAACGTGGCGTCTCATCAGGATCCAAACTGTTTGTTATTCTGATAGTATTCTTTGAAAAAAAAATCAAATAAATGCTAATTTTAAAAATTCAGCAGACGACATTTTAGCAGACGAAAAATTTCCCAGCATGCAAAGGGTTAAGATCATTACACTGTGTCAGGTGGATTATGAAGTTAATTTATGAAACGAACACTTCAGTCTCCCATCATTACAAGTTAATAATTTTGATGACTTATTGCTAACCATGTTTATCATAAAAAAATATATGGTAACTACAATTAATCTGCACAATGCACACAATTCAAATTTAAATTGGTCACAGAGTGGAAAATGCATGTTTTTTTTGAAAAAATGATAGTGTCTGCCACTCCTTTGGATATCTTTGAACTCTGTTCATTATGTACTTTTTTTTATTAAAATAAGAACATAAGTCTGGTGTAGTTTTGTTATCAATGAGTTTTGAAGAGAGAACAGGAGTTCCATTCAATGCCGTCTGTTTACATTCCTTATGTGCTAGCAAATGCAAATGAGTGTTTTATGTCCGCGATAATGCTGATAAAACCTGTGGCACACTTTCCAAATCGTGCATTATCAGTATTGTTCATATTATGTGCTTACTTAAGGTAATCCCCAGCCATTGTAAGATCGTCACCTGACTTAGGGGGTCTTAAAGTGTGATATGGCAAGGGTTAAGTAATATACACTTTAGACACATCATCCTTTCCTTATTTGACCTCACCTTTGACAGTGGGCAGAGTTCATGAACTTTTCACTTCTAAATTTTTACTTAACAAGGCTTAGTTCATATTACCAACTATGAATTTTCTGATTGACTGTCAAGTGTCACTTATAAGTTGTGGAGCACGCTGTCAAATATAATAATTACATGACATTTTAGAAACACCATTATTCATCTAAAAGGATAACAGCTTTTTTGTTGACTCATTAAATGTTTTGCTGTCCGTCTTCTGACGTTGTGTACACATGCCAACCTGAATTTTTAACTTGTTCGTTCTTTTGACTGAATTACATCTTGTCCACTCCCTTTAGGTGGATAAACCAAACGTGCAGCAGATACGATAAACTTGCAAAGCAGATACAACAAACTTGATGAAAATCAAGTAACACCATTGCATTTTTGGCAACTTTTGTATTTCACAAAGACATGTTATATATTTATTCTTATTAATTTTTTTTTTTATTGCAGATCACTCAATACATAATAGTGTCAGATATCAGTTTATAAATATGTACACTAATTATATAAATATACTAATATTAATAGAAGGATATAATACAAATACATGTATGCTCCTATCTCTTAACTGCAAATACCATTTTTGTCTGCAGCTTGATTAATCTGCTGCAAGAAGATTTTTTGATTTTTTTGCACAACAGGGTTACCACATGAACTTTAAAATGTGGGTCATAGCTAGACATGGGTCCCATGTCACTGGCAAAATTAGCATTGTCTATGAAATTGGGATAGTCTGGCGAGTCTAGCCCTTTAAAGTGGCTTTTTCAGTTGAAATTGCAAGAACTCGTCTGTTGTAAAATTTCATTTGCTGTTCATAATATTGTGAACCAAAACTATTCTCAAATTTTGACAGCAAGTAAGTTTTTGTTACCATTAACTTCTATTTTATTTGTTTTCTGTTTTTATGCCCTCTTCTTTGAAGAAGAGGGGGTATATTGTTTTTGGCCTGTCTGTCTGTCATTGTGTGTGTGTGTCTGTCCCAAAACTTTAACCTTGGTCATAACTTTTGCAATATTGAAGATAGCAACTTGATATTTGGCATGCATGTGTATCTCATGGAGCTGCACATTTTGAGTGGTGAAAAGTCAAGGTCATCCTTTAAGGTCAAAGGTCAAATATATGGGGGGGGGGGGCATAGTAAAACACATCACTTGTTGTTGTTTGTTTTAAACTAAGTTTATTATTTAATTCTTTCTTTTGTTATAATAAAAATTTCACATGCACTAAAAACTTTGTAATATTATTTTTAAACTGGTATTTTATAATGTTAAAAGCTTGAGCATTACTCAGTGTGAAAATGATGACCATGAAAAAAGTTTCAAATCCTGTTAAACAAATTAATTAAGGGAAGTAACTGAACAATTGTTCATAGTATCACAATTGAGCCGCTCTCTGTGAAAAGAGGGATTTAAATGCATGTGAGTAAATTGTCATCACGGATTAGGAAGCTTTTATGGAATTTTTCGTTAGAGGAGGAGGTATTATTCTAGTTTAGGCGGAAAGTGTCCTCCCAGTTTAGCCTGTGTTGAGAACACTGTAACAGAACACCGTAACAGAACACTGTAACAGAACACCGTAACAGAACACCATTACAGAACACTGGAACAGAACACCATTACAGAACACTGTAACAGAACACCATTACAGAACACTGTAACAGAACACTGTAACAGAACACTGTAACAGAACACTGTAACAGAACACTGTAACAGAACACCATTACAGAACACTGTAACAGAACACTGTAACATAATACTGTAACAGAACACCATAACAGAAAACTGTAACAGAACACTGTAACAGAACACCATTACAGAACACTGTAACATAACATCATTACATAACACTGTAACAGAACACCATTACAGAACACTGTAACAGAACACTCTAACAGAACACTGTAAAATAATACTGTAACAGAATACTGTAACAGAACACCGTAACAGAAAACTGTAACAGAACACTTGAACAGAACACTGTAACAGATTACTGTAACAGAACACCATAACAGAAAACTGTAACAGAATACTGTAACAGAACACCATAACAGAATACTGTAACAGAACACCATATTAGAAAACTGTAACAGAATACTGTAACAGAACACCATAACAGAATACTGTAACAGAATACCATCACAGAACACCGTACATGAAATGACAGGTTGAAGGCCATAGATTTGGAGATCTCTGTCAATATGTCAAAATAATCTGTTTACAACGGTGGCGAGAAATAACATGTTTTAAAGGGTGTGGAAGTGCTAGTTGAAATGTATATGTGTTTAAGTCATCCTGGGAAAACACTGGAATCCTTGTGGAATTTTAATGGCGAACTGATCGTTAGTTTTACATTAAATTGTTCTTTATAACTCTTGAGTGAGAGATAAAAACCTGAACAAATGGGTGGCATTCACCTATCTTGTATAAACAAAATTCAATTGAATAAAGTTTTGCTTGCAAATATATTTTGGCTAAATGCTGAAGTGTTGATTGTTCAAATTTCTTGTTGAAAAAACAAATAGATGGCAATAAAAATATATTAATGTGGTCACTGACCTCAAAAGTACAACAGACACAAAATAAAATGTACAGCTGCAAAGCAATATATGGGTCAGTGAACTTGTCTTAAGGTTTTAGAACTGTAAATTGTAATACAACATTTTATTTCCCGTTCTTTCTCTGCAGATTTCCTATTTTTATGGTATTTTGCGTCCAAAATTAAAGTTTAACACAAATTTACCAAACAATTTTAAGGATTCTCACATATTTTAAGTTGCCAACCCTTTATCTTTTTTTCCCTCTATTTTCAAAATCATTCATTTACAAATTTCCCTTTTATGAACATAAATACTGATCAGGCAAGATTTTTTTATTAAAAACATTGTTTCAAAACATATGCATCCTCCGGACCCATCTTTCCAAATCCTTAAAATATTGCTACCTAAGCAATGATATTCAAAATTACCTATAGTTTTCACATTGAATAGTTGATATTTTTAAATATGTCAAAATGATGGATAGTGCATGATCAATTCATTGTGGAACAAACTGTATGTTAACTGGG
>VMBQ01015028.1:0-13216 GCA_007657795.1 Dreissena rostriformis | reverse complement strand
GTATATAAGCTATGGAATAGGAATTTTAAAGCACAGTTTACACTAGATTTTTAAACCGTGTTCACATGTTTTATGAATTATCGTCAAAGGTCGAGTCTGTGTATGAATCATTCGATTGCATGACAATACATGTTTCGTACTTGAGAAATACAGTGTCGGAATTACAATCTGATAAATAATGTCGATCGATAATTGCTTTATATTAAAATGTAGTAAACTATTGGAATTAAAGAAAAAGTGTTAACGGTTGCAAAACAATCTATAATCGAAACTTTTAAATAAGCAAGACAAACGTCAAAATAAAGAACTCCCCAAAAATTTTAGGGTTATGCTCTTGATGGCAAACCGATGGCTGCATGATACATAAGTCATCATTTTAATAAATCTAAGAATAATTTTAGCAGTCTTTTCTGCCAGCAGAAATCACATAACGTGAAACATGGCTTAAAACTATAAAAATCATTTTAGCTATCAAATACATGGTTGTATAGAAATAAATGGCTTACTCATACGCAGACATAGGCAAGGACGGCGGACTTGGATTATCACGAAACGAGGACGGGTACATCGATTTCAACCGCACTCGACCCATGGGGCTAACGCAGACGCAAGTTGCAGCCCCTCAAAAAAAGAACCCGTTTGGCTGGGGCGCTTTGGGTCCCACCGTCTTCCAGCCCATGGGCGGCTTAAACCCTGGTCAGAAGTCAACTCAACTAGGTCAAACTAATAGAGAAGACAACTTAGGCGTCACACGCATGACTGACTTCCGGTCAACAGTGCCTCCACCGGACTATGGTGCAAGCCAATGGGATGATATAAGAGACACTCAAGGGGCCGGAAGACATGAAATGTACCCACTCGAACAGGTTACAGAACAAGCATTAAATTCCTCTGCAGCTGAAGAGCGTAAGAGCGCGAACAAGAAAGAAAGACGGTCTAAGAAAGCTGACGTCGGAGCTACACGAGCTTCCGGTAAATATGCTGATGTCGGATATGGTTTCAGTAACAAGTATAACCAGCAAGGACGCCTTGGCACCACCGGCACACCATATTCATTTGATCAGTCGGTAGTACCGGAAGGAGCGGACCGGAAGTCGCGCGGTCATAATCGCACGCATGACTCGGAGGACGTCGCTAGTCGGCAAACCGGCGACTTTGACCCGCCGGGCTGGAGAACTTTGGCGACTACACCGACATTCATGGACCAATTCTATGAGCAATTTAGACAGGTAACACCGGCATTTTGAAAGNGGGGGGGGGGGGGGGGGGGTTTCTTCAATAATTTCATTTGAATGTCGTCTGTATGCATTTCCTATTGTCCTGATTTCGATTTAGGTTACAATATTTGGGCGTTTCTCAATGAGCACAGTAGTTCTCATTGAAGACTTAGTGAATTGATACGAAACAGTAACCATATAGGTCGGTTAATTGTTTCACTGTTTTGACCGAGCACGTCTGATAATAGCGCTATTGAACCAGGCAGAAAGTAGCCCGAGTATCATGTTTCTTCGGCGTGTTCGCGTTCCCTGATACTGATCATAAAAGGGACTTATTTGGCGATTCCTATTGTATTTTCTTAATGAATATTTCTGTAAAAGTCTTTATATTAAAGCATACATGGATCTAATGAAACGGACTTGTTCACATATTCCAAAAACAGCGAAGAACCTACAAGGGTCCTTAATAGCATCACAGAAATGAAATATGCTGTACATATCCTATTTCGTTTTATGAAATCAATAGTTGGAATTAATTAACTTATACACGTTTGCTACAAATCTAAAGAAGATCAAGCAATTTGTTATTCTTAATTATATTATGGCAAACACAATCACACAACCTTTGAGATTTGATTTAATTAGTAGCATTAACAAACAAGAACCTGAATAACTGACTTAAGTCTTACACGCTTATTTCTATTAAAAAAAAGGGGACTATACTACATGTAGTTCTCAAAATATAAAACCCCCTGTTTAGCAATTTTTTTATTTTTTTTTAATAACTATTTATTATTAACGACATATGTTGTTTCGATCACATTTCAGAAACATTATTTTACTTATTAATACTTGATACTTTTTGTATAGTATAGTTTAGCTTTTATATCGGGAACGATAATTTAGGAAACTGTCTATTAGCAAAAATTTGAAAACGTCCTTCTTATTAAAACGTACATGCAACAGTTGTTTTTATTATCATTTTTTTTCGACACTTTATTATAATTTAAAGGAAGACTTCCTTATCACATGTACATGACGAACCAGTAGTGTGGCACACAATGCAAATATTATTTTTTTCGTAGTTCGAGTTTCAGCAGCGATAAAGTTTGTACTTTATTTGATATGGATTATTTCAAATATTAACATTGTGTTAACATTACTTATTTACATAATTGGAATATTGTATAAAAATAATCTTAACTTTGTCTTGATGTAAACTTAAATATTCAACAAATATGTACAAAGTCAACACTGGAAAAATGAAAGAAAGAGTTTGCATTAAGTTTCTATAAGGTTGTAAGTATAATAAGCAACTGTGTACATTATTAACACAAGATGAAACCATTTTTAATTATATCATTGTTTACATTCACACAAAAAAATCGCTTATAGTTCCCAAATTTGAGTTTGTTTTTTCTTTTTTAATGTCATGCAGATGTTCCTTATTCGAAGTTTCATATACTTTGCCTACTTAATTTAAAATAGATTCTTCTTGTGAAGATTAATTTGTGAAACAATTTAATCACCACATAGTCACAAGAGCTGATTTACATGTGATACAAATTACGGGGTTATGTCTTGAGATTAAAATGGAAGTGACATCAAATATTGTGTAAGTATGCGAATATTATTGTAACACGCGCATGCGGGTTTTTTTTTGTTTTACCTGTGGATAAGTTGAGATCTCCATAAGGTCTATTTCAGCTGAAAACCAAGTGGAGTCCGTACGACCCATCAACACAACGTCAAAACTGGTCCGAGCAGAGCAGCACCACCGGAAGTGGTTCCACGACCTCCACCGACATAGAGCGGAGAGTATGGCGGCGTCGCCGGTGTATTGCTGCCCTTATTGGCTTCTGTCTGCTCGCTATTGTCGCCGTCATCGTCCCCATCATTGTTTTGGTGACCGCTGACAATGGTTCAATATACAAAGGTATGATATTTTATTACACGCCAAGATTTTTATAGAGCCAACATTAACGTTAAACCTGTTACTCGAAAGTGTCTCATAAACCCGATGCTTTCGAAGCATTCGAGCTTGTATACATATTTTTAAACTAACCAACGTCCTTATAAGAACAGACAGTTACATGCCATGTGACTGTGTCTATCACGACTGACATTGTGTGCACATAATTAGTGCACCTGTGAAGCAGACCGATACTCCGACAAAACAACCGGCAAAATCGCTAGTAGGAAGTGTTACAACAACAACAACATTACCTTTATTTAGCTCACAAATACAGTGGCACATGAGTATTCAGTGACAATGCAACTTTTACAAAAAGTTATTTACAAGTAGTAGGAAGTGTTAATATATAATAAGGTACATTACCATTTTAAATAACCGTATACATTTAAATGTGGCATAGGGACACCTCCGTTTAAAACTTTTAATGTGATACCTTTTTGATCGGAACATTATTAGAACTGACTTGAATGTGTTTGTGGTGACTTAGTAACTCATTTTATTACATATAGCACATAGTTTTGATGCTATCCCATCAACAAATACACGAACGCAAGTACGCATTCTCTTGTTGATGTATTTTTTAACAATAAGAATCAATAAAGAATGATATATTGTAGATAATTCGTACAGACAGAAGGTCAATATGCAGTTAAAAATCACCAACAAAAATTTCACCCTCGAACTTCGTGACAATACTACAGATGCCTTCCGTTATTTCAACTCCAGCTTCTGTAAAGAGGTAAATACATTGTTAATTGTCGCACATTCAGTGTAAGAACTAGGATCATAGAAGACACATGTCGTTAAAACAGATCGGGAAGTGTAGGACAACTCTTCCAAAGTTTTCAAACGTTAAAGCCTCATTAACGCTCAACATCAACGAATAATTCGTATAATATTTCGTTAAATAAAGTTAACCCATTACAAATCAGCGTCCCTTATAGCAAAAGTCAAAATTTCAACGCTAGATATGGCCTCGTCACATAGATTAAATAAGATACAAAATGCTCTTTTTTTATTTTTGTGGCACAATATATTCCATTTTTAAATTAATTTCCCGCAACGGAACGATATCTATTCATACGACACACGAATACTAACTTGGTACATAAACATGTGTTGAATTTATTGTGCCACCAAAAAAGAGAGCATTTTGTATTTTTTTTAATCTATGTTACCAGACCACATCTAGCGTTGAAATTTTGGGCTATTGCTATTAGTAGCACTGATTGTTTTATGGGTTTATCTTATTCTACGAGTTGTCTTTACAAAGTATTCGTTGATAGTGATTGTAAATGGGGCTTTGATAAATATAATACACTGATACAATCACAGTGTCTATTCATAATTACTGAATTTATTTTTCAAAAGCGCGTGTTGAAATTAAAAAATCCCTTGGTAGCATACCAAGTTATAACCTACCACAGATTCAGTGCGTTGTAATACTTAGTTAAATTTCATCTAGATGCAGAGGTAGTGCAAATTATCAATTTTGGCTATTGAGTGGCATTGAGAGCACATGGCCAGTGCCATTTGATGCTATACATGCGTACCAAAGTACATTTAGAACGTCATTACATCATTTATGTAGCATAAATGTATTATCCGAAACATTATAAAAAAAAAACACCTCGACAGACCGACAAGCTCCCTCACATACTATTATATTTATACGTTAAAACTTGCTCGTTTATTTCAATTTCTGCACTATGTATACACTTAACTTGCAGATCGAGACAAATAGAAAAAAGTCGGACTTTGGCTTCGGCGGATGTTCTGTTGACAGAGCAGAGTATGTGGACGACGTGTTAAGATATTTACAAGAACAAAACTATTCATATTAACATTCAGCATGTTTCCAATTTAATTAACTGGCCATAAAAATTGAACCTAGCTCAAAAACATATTTGAACAGTTTGACTTTTGATTGGGTCAAACTAGACATAATCAATTATGATTTATTTATTTATGTTATATTATTTATTATAAGTTTTTTTTTGGGNTTATTTGTTAGATTTCAAGCAATCTCATTTTTCAGTCTATCAAAATACCCTATTATTTTTTCTGTCGTTTGATGAAGCATCTGCATTTGTTTCATACGTTTTTTATTAAGAAATATTCTCGAAATTGTATACAATCGTTTCAGGAACGGCAGCATTATTGTATACTTCACCATAGTGTTGATTATATCACCTGTCATCAGCCAACCAAACAATGCGGAACTAGCCGCCTTCATCGGCATAGCGAATGGCACTTCCGGTAGCATCGGAACGTTTGTGATCGCTGAATTGATGGTTACGTTTCGAGAAAATAGTACAACTGCTTCTACAACCACCGCTGCTGCTCCTACAACCACCGCTGCTGCTGCTACAACCGCTACCGCTACNGGCAGCTACAACCATCGCGGCTGATACAAACACCACTGCTCCTACAACCACCACTGCTGCTACAACTTCAGTGGCAGCTACAACCATCGCGGCTGATACAAACACCACTGCTCCTACAACCACCACTGCTGCTACAACTTCAGTGGCAGCTACAACCATCGCGGCTGATACAAACACCACTGCTCCTACAACCACCACTGCTGCTACAACTTCAGTGGCAGCTACAACCATCGCGGCTGATACAAACACCACTGCTCCTACAACCACCACTGCTGCTACAACTTCAGTGGCAGCTACAACCATCGCGGCTGATACAAACACCACTGCTCCTACAACCACCACTGCTGCTACAACTTCAGTGGCAGCTACAACCATCGCGGCTGATACAAACACCACTGCTCCTACAACCACCACTGCTGCTACAACTTCAGTGGCAGCTACAACCATCGCGGCTGATACAAACACCACTGCTCCTACAACCACCACTGCTGCTACAACTTCAGTGGCAGCTACAACCATCGCGGCTGATACAAACACCACTGCTCCTACAACCACCACTGCTGCTACAACTTCAGTGGCAGCTACAACCATCGCGGCTGATACAAACACCACTGCTCCTACAACCACCACTGCTGCTACAACTTCAGTGGCAGCTACAACCATCGCGGCTGATACAAACACCACTGCTCCTACAACCACCACTGCTGCTACAACTTCAGTGGCAGCTACAACCATCGCGGCTGATACAAACACCACTGCTCCTACAACCACCACTGCTGCTACAACTTCAGTGGCAGCTACAACCATCGCGGCTGATACAAACACCACTGCTCCTACAACCACCACTGCTGCTACAACTTCAGTGGCAGCTACAACCATCGCGGCTGATACAAACACCACTGCTCCTACAACCACCACTGCTGCTACAACTTCAGTGGCAGCTACAACCATCGCGGCTGATACAAACACCACTGCTCCTACAACCACCACTGCTGCTACAACTTCAGTGGCAGCTACAACCATCGCGGCTGATACAAACACCACTGCTCCTACAACCACCACTGCTGCTACAACTTCAGTGGCAGCTACAACCATCGCGGCTGATACAAACACCACTGCTACTACAACCACCACTGCTGCTACAACTTCAGTGGCAGCTACAACCATCGCGGCTGATACAAACACCACTGCTCCTACAACCACCACTGCTGCTACAACTTCAGTGGCAGCTACAACCATCGCGGCTGATACAAACACCACTGCTACTACAACCACCACTGCTGCTACAACTTCAGTGGCAGCTACAACCATCGCGGCTGATACAAACACCACTGCTCCTACAACCACCACTGCTGCTACAACTTCAGTGGCAGCTACAACCATCGCGGCTGATACAAACACCACTGCTACTACAACCACCACTGCTGCTACAACTTCAGTGGCAGCTACAACCATCGCGGCTGATACAAACACCACTGCTCCTACAACCACCACTGCTGCTACAACTTCAGTGGCAGCTACAACCATCGCGGCTGATACAAACACCACTGCTCCTACAACCACCACTGCTGCTACAACTTCAGTGGCAGCTACAATCATCGCGGCTGATACAAACACCACTGCTACTACAACCACCACTGCTGCTACAACTTCAGTGGCAGCTACAACCATCGCGGCTGATACAAACACCACTGCTCCTACAACCACCACTGCTGCTACAACTTCAGTGGCAGCTACAACCATCGCGGCTGATACAAACACCACTGCTACTACAACTTCAGTGGCAGCTACAACCATCGCGGCTGATACAAACACCACTGCTGTTACAACTTCAGTTGCAACTTCAACTACTGTGACAACTGCTACTGCAGAATCCAGTACTACAGCGACAACTGCTACTGCAGAATCCAGTACTATAGTGGCCACTGAATCCAGTACTATAGCGATAACTAGTACTGCAGAATTCAGTGCTTTAGTAACAACTTCAACTACAGAATCCAGTACTATAGTGACAACTGTTATGGTAACTTGTAGCGAAATTGTAACACCAGTTGACGCATTATACACTGTGCAGCCAGGCAACAACATTCAAGGCTCCATTCGTAACGTTACGTGTCTACCAGGTCTGACACTGCGACAAGGGTCAGATACGTTCTTCGCTTGCAATGCCAGTGGTCAGTGGCAAGGGGACCCTAAATGCAGAGTTCCGGGTACGTTGAGCTCGATTGGCCATTGTCGTTTTATAAACTACTTAAAAGTACAACTCTTAAGTATACCACAAAGTATCCGTGGTACGGAAAATATACTAAAACGTCCCCTGGAGTATGGCCGGGTGCCTATAAGCGTAGGTTCAATACCCGCTGTACGGTGTAGTATACTTAAGAGTACCCGGAGTACTTTAACGTTTTACCTGAGCCAAAAACGACCAATTTAACTTAATTAGATAGCTTATTAGTTACAACCACGTCCGTGATTTAAAAAAGAGAGAGACCGAGTTGCATATATTGTTCAAATTATGAATGGGTTCACATATTTTGTTTTATGTTTGGTTTGATTCATACCAAAGAAATAATCGATTAAATAAGAAAACATTCAGTTTGTGTTTAGAAAGTACGATATGCCAGTCAGTAGTCAGTCGACTTTATATAAAAAAACTAAACGGGTTATTTTACTGATTTATTTTTTAACCCGACATTTTCGAATTGTATGGTAATCAAGATCCATTTTTTTAGGTCATGTGTATGACATGAGAATCAGTCAGTCTCCGGACTTGTTCGACAATTCCACATAGACTCAATATTAAACTAAACATCAACGCTATGTCCAAAGTTAAAATGTATTGTAATTGCAACATAAGAATAGAACATGTAAATAATGTACCAATGTGTACATCTTTGCAACGATTATGTGTACATTACACTGTACTTGTTTCCCTTCAGGCTCAGTTTCCTTCAATTCACATCAAACTGAAATCTACCAATCGGCAGACGTGGTATGCACCGTGAGTCAATACGCGAACTGGCAAAGAGTCATGCTTCAACGACAAACATCAGGCAATGGGAATGAACTTCTCTTCAGTATATCGTCCAACCTAACCAGCGTTGTCAATTACACGTCGGACGGAATGTCGGTCACAGCTTCGTCAACCAATAACGGCGTCGTATTGTCCATTCATTTTGACAACGTGACATGTAATGACGTTGGCCTTTACGCCTGCGTGGCGGTCGTACCAGCGGCCGGGAACCCACTGATACAGCAAGGGGACATGACCGTCATTGACTCGAACAAAGGTTGGTATATTGGTTTACATCAAAAAGGTCTTAACGTCTCCTGTAGGGCACCTCTAAACTCTAAAGCGCTCGGAGAAAGAACGCATACCTTTGCCAGCTCAGTTTTTTCCTTCCCGAAAAGGGTAACCATAAATACGTCACAATGTAACATTATACCCTACCTAGTTATTGAGTAAATTAGATTATGCAAGTCCCGGACTACTTCTTTCCAACCAGTTGCATAACAATAACACTGAACATTTAACATATCTTATATTTGCTTGTTAAAGGATAACGCACAAACTCTTACAAAACATACTCTTTACAAAGGTATATATATATAAATATATATATATATATATATAAAGTAGCTGCTCGATGTGAAAACATGTCTTAATGACATAAGTAGTGGCGTTGACAAATCCAACCTTCAGGTCATTCTTGTAATGCCTGTTATGCATTGTGTTATCAAAAACAAATCAGTCAAACACAAATATACTCATTTAACATTGGAATGAAATAAAATATACAAACACCATTAATTTTTTTCATTGACATGATTTTGTCATGGAACGACTTAAACGTGTTTCAGATTCCCCAATCCTAACAATAGACGGTGTTACCATTGACAACTCACGTAGCGACCTCAACGCAACTCTGAACTTATCTTCTGGCCACAATCTGACGTGCGTCGTAACAACCGGTTTGTCGAACAGTACACTTGAACTGGAAGTGCAATTACCGAATGGCACGATGTTTCGTGATATGGCTTTGGGCAGACAGTCAATAACCAAAGCCGGAGAGCGTTGTTTTCTTACGGTCACCGCAGCATATACCAACGTGGAGTTCCCAGCATATTACAACATGTATGCACTTCGGTGCAGCTTGTACGTGAACATGGGAACAGAATCTAGAATACTTAAATCGTCAATGTATACAACTTTATTTTTAAATTAAATAGTAGGACTTTAAGTTGTACTCATACCATCAAATTCTGATACTAGTACTGTGTTACGATGGACTATTTATACGTGTACTCAACAGTGCAGGATTAGCACCTTAGAGGCCCATAGGCAGTGACACTTTTGGGGCCCATGCCCCTGGTCGGCCTTGTGCCTACTAGAACGCCAGTGCCCAGTCGATTTCACTTGTTTTTATTAGCCTACGAGTGACAAGGCTGGCGAGACATACAGTGATAATGTCCTTCCATATGCCAACAAATTACATCATGAAAACGACATCAACAGCAAAACAATACAGTTTTGCAAATAATAAATGATAATCACTAAGCCCTCAAACGGAACATTACATTGGTATGTAATAATTGGCTTTGTTAAGTCATTATATAAGGACGAGTAAGTAAAAACAAATCTTTCTTCACGGTCTCATGGGGCCCCTAAAAGTCGCAGGGCCCATAGGCAGTTGCCTACTCTGCCTAATGGGTAATCCGGGACTGCGTACTCGATATGCTGAAAAGTGAGGGCATTTTTTATCGGATGGTTAAACAAAGTAGTGTATATTTCTTCGTTATTTTGCACTTACATTGCTGTAATGAAGAAGCTAACGTGGTCATCTATTATGGTGTTATATTTCATAATTTTTAATACCGTTTGAGTTAGTGGCTTGATTCTTTTTAAGCTACAAAATAGTTTGAACATTCAATTTCGTCCTATATGTTTCAAGATAGTTTTACATGCAATTGACCATACATGTTTTGTTAGTTTTATTTCGTGTCCATATTATTGTTGTTTTTTTTAGAAAGAACATATCATGAATACATTAAACATTTGGTGATGGGGATTGCTGCAACGTAGAATTTGGCTGTCGTATTTTGTGATATATTGTTTGCCAAGCCTGGTTATGAGCGTTCCAAGTAGAGAACTGTTTTAATCATTTTTTCTATTTTGTGGACAATTCGCTGCGGCTCTGTCATTTATGTCACTATATACACCAAGAAATTGGCTTTGTTCGGGAGTTCATAGTACGTGTAATTTTCTCTATCCGCTAAATAGCATTAATTAAATAAACAGGCATAGTATATTGTTTGTTTTATACATTGACGACATTGATTATTAAGCATGTAATAGAGAGTTAACATATTTCATTTCCATGTATTCTTAAGCCCTCTCCATAAAAATATATTCATTATTTTACATCCAATACAATTGAAACGCCTTGTCTTTAAAACAGATGTTTACATGTTCTTTGTTTAAGTTATTGCCGACACGATAGGTAATGTAAGTGCAGAAATATTTTCGCAATACAGCTCAATTCTGGTCCAGCATCAACAAAATAAGACAGAATGTCTGCAACTTCCTTCTTCGCCTGCAAAGAAATAGAATATATATTTACAATTTGTCAATTTTGTCAAATTATATAAAATATTCTTCGTAGCATTCTATGTTTATAAGCTAATTCCCGTACTGTCTAATGGACTGATTGGAACAACCAACAAACTCCCGTGTTTTGTAAAATTTAACTATTATGCGTTTTATGCTATTTTAATTTACTGAGGAAATAAATATGTACACCACCATTAAGTTCATTACTAGCATAAATATGGATTTCTTAATATGTACAGTTTTTTTATAACCCAAAACCACTGGAATGCTTGTAAACGTTGTTTAAATGTATTGTTTGCAGTCAATTAATATTTATTTATATCTATTAAACATTGGGAATGATTTCCAATATCAAAATATCAGAGCCAAAACAATTTAAAAGCCAAAAAAACAAACTTGCAAGAGTAAACTTTACCTCAGGCTTTAGTCCTATCTTTTCCTCTCTAAGGTCTTGATGCATTACATTTGTAGAATTGACCACCAAGTCCTCAACATCGTCATCACTCATTGTGTTTGCATGTGCTTTATCAGCAACCACCACTGCATCCATTTTAACTGATACACGTCTTCCCTGATTTTCATTTGATTTCATTTTATCAACACCTAACTTCATATCACTACTGTCATTCTCCTCCTTATCGTTTTCACTATCATCAACTTCGTCTTCAGAATCATTATCAGACTTGCTTCCTTCTTCATTCATCTTATTCTCTGTATATGTCTTCTTGATACTGTCTGCGTTATCATCCTCTCCCCTTTCTCTTTTCCTTTTCCCTTCCTTATTTGTTGCCCCTTCCCTCTCAAAATACCCTCTCTCATTTATGATATTACCAGAAGCTCTTTCAGAATTCGCCACCTCATTTCTGTTAAATTCAGAACCAACATCAGAATGCCCATTCCTTGTTTCCAGACTTTGGACAGCTAGATTTCGAGATTTGTTGATCACGTCAGATACTATTGATTCCAGGCCGTTTTTACCAGAGATCTGAATCAAGTTTTAACACAGGACTGGCCCCTTTAGGCAGGGAACTCTTGGATGTATCAGCACCTCACACAGTCTCAAAGCTTCCAAGCAATATGATGATACCTGAAAAATAATTTCATGGAATGAAATAACATTATATTTAGGTCATATTTTAATATATTCCAATCATCAAAGTTTAAACCTGGTGAATGGTGTGACATAATTGTTTCTTTAACAGCATTTGAGTTTAAATCCGTAATGATAGAAAACGATGCATTATAAAAAATAGGAGAAAGAAGCCGGCGAATGGGGTGACAATTTATTTTTTGACAGCATTTTAATTTAAATCAGTAATCATAAAAATAACTGCATTATAAACAAGGAGAGAAATAATCTAATAATAAAATAAATTACATTTACACCTAAATGGATAGAAAAAATATAGCCTAAAATATTAATGGTAGAGAGAATAAAATATTAGTCTTCATCGAAAGACAAACTTTTACGAAAAACAATATCCAATTAAATCAAAAGACAATTAAAAAAAAGAAGAGAAAACGAATGAATGATACAACTTACAGCAGCATGTTTATCGCACAGTCCTGCTGAGAACAGTCCAAGTGCAACCTGGACAGGGGGTGGTACACTGGCGTGTGTGGTGGTCGCGCAGGCTGACAGGACCCTATAGAGACCCCTTCTGCAGCTGGAGTCAGAATACGGGGCTGGCAGTCTGCCAAGAGGGGCCTGATAAAGGGCCAGCAAGCTCCTGATCACAAACTCGTGTACTGACTGAAAAAGGGGGTTGTATAGAAAATGTGTTAGTATAGAATATTAGATCTATACTGAACCAAAAAATTGATTCTTTGAATACTTTCAAATGTAGACTAATCGTAACAGTCTGAATATATTTTTAAAATTTTTTTTTTGGTAAAATAAGGTCTTTGTTATGACATCACATAGATTTACCACTGATTTGTGAAAATGTAATTATTGACAAGTTTGTATTATTTATAAAAAACAACAACAAAACAAGATGTGTTTGTGAAACACTATGTCCCCTAT
>VMBQ01015024.1:0-12858 GCA_007657795.1 Dreissena rostriformis | reverse complement strand
TAAATCTAGCATTAACGTGCTAGCGTTATATGAATTATATGATCGGAAATGAACATGTAATGCGTGGACACTTTAACGGATGCGTTAATCAAGCGCCCTTTGTATTGAAAATTAACGAAACAATAATATTTAAATATTTACATGAGAGTGGTGTCAAAATTAAATGCCATTAAATTTTATTCACGAAGCATTAAATGAACAAAGATCATTGGTTGTTCATAAAAATGAATGTAAGACTATTGGCTGATTGACATTCTTATGTTTCTTAAACGTTTAAAAATGGTGCGAACCTTTCTTATTGTTATTGAAAAATTACAGAATTTTAGTTAATGTTTTATTATGTTAGGGTTTACAGAACATTACAGAAAAATCTTAATTAATAAACACGGATGAAATAATCACAGGAACGTTATAAATTCTCAAAAAAAAAATTTTTTTTAAGTTTAAAGACTTAATTTGCAAAATAAATATTTTGACAAAGGTTCATAAAGATTGCGTCATAATTGTGGCCTATAGATTGTTTTTTGTAAGATTGGCCTGCTAACCTAGTTTTTGAACGCACATAATCATATTCAAAGTCGGACTAGATATTGTCCAGATTAACATTCTGACCAAGTTTCATCAATATTTGATATAAAATGCGGCCTATAACGAGCTAAAAATCAATGACGCTCACCAATGCCGCACTACGAACAACGACGGGCATAGGGTGATCACAACAACTCCCCTTGAGGACTTCGTTCTCAGGCGAGCTTAAAACGATACATTTATTTCAAGAAAACCATTCAATACATTCTTGTTTAATGCTAATTTAAATTACAGGACTGTATTAGCTGTCGAAAGGCCCATGTATGCATAGTGCATACTGGTAAAACGTATGCTCCATTAAGACAGAATTTGAATTTTATACGCTGATATTAAAGGGACTTGTTCACAGATAAATAGTATCTATTACGATTCAAACATGTCAACAATATTCATAATGTAAAGTACATCTAAACTCTTTACACACAGACAAATCAACACAGACTTGTCTGAATTTGTCATTCATATCAGAACCACTAGCATGTGTACCCGTGGTATCGGCCCTCTTAATGAATACATCTTAATATGTTAAGTGAACATATTTAAAAATACACCTGTTTCATGTGTCAATCTATAGTTAAACATGTGTTCTGGGGCATAACAACAAAAACTGCATTAAAATCGGCAATGTTTTGACAAAATACTGGCTAGACTTGAATCTCCCTGTGGTAGTGTGTATCATGTACACAGTTTCTCATCATATCGGCCCTTCTGATTGGTTGCTATTAAGGTTTGTTACTATGCGCGTGTGCATGTTCTATAAATAGTTTCCTAATGGAAAAACGAACGTTGTTACATTTTTTTCACAAATAAGCGTGTTATAAACTATTTTATAAACCTACAAATAAACCATAAACAAACAAGAGTGCCAAACTGTCACAAGATACGCTCGTTTTTGACCCGGCATGACCCATATTTGAACCTGAACTAGATATCATCTAGACACGACTTGTGACCAAATTTGATGAAGATCGGATGAAAACTACTCCAATTAGAGAGCGGACACCATGCCAACTGCTTGAAATGCACTAAGTGACCTCGTGACCTGTTTTTGACCCAGCATGACCCATATTTAAACTTGACCTAGATATCATGTAGACACAACTTCTGACCAAATTTGGTGACAATCGGATGAAAACTACTTCCATTAGAGGGAGGACACCATGCGTAATGCTTGAAATGCACTAAGTGACCTTGTGACCTAGTTTTTGACTCATCATGACCCATATTTGAACTTGACTTACGTATCATATAGACACAACTTCTGACAAAATTTGTTGAAGATCGGATCAAAACTACTTCAATTATAGAGCGTACACCATGCTAAATGCTTGAAATGCACTAAGTGACCTTGTGACCTAGTTTTTGACCAGGCATGAACAATATTTGAAACTTACCTAGATATTATCTAGACACAACTTCTGATCAAATTTGGTGAAGATCGGATGAAAACTACTTCAATTAGAGAGCGGACACCATGCTTAATGCATGAAATGCACTAAGTGACCTCGTGACCTAGTCATTGTCCCGGCATGACCCATATTTTAAGTTGACCGAGATAGTATTTAGACACAACTTCTGACCAAATTTGGTGAAGATCAGATGAAAACTACTTCGATTAGAGAGCAGACACCATGCTTAATCCTTGAAATGCACAAAGTGACCCCGTTACCAAGTTTTTTACCCGGCATAACCTATATTCGAACTTGACCTAGATATTGTCTAGAAACAACTTCTGACCAAGTTTGGTGAAGATCGGACTACAAGAATTTGAATTAGAGAGCGGACAACGCCGCCCGCCATGGGTGATCTTATACAACGTGCCTGTACCACGTGACTTTTTCGGCTATGTTCGGGAAATTCGGTAGTCAACAAAACATCGCTTCAGGTAACGTTTTTGATAATGTCTTCATTAATTCAAAATCATTTTTGTCAATAAACAAAGACGAATGCCCGGTCAATGTCAAAATACACAACTTTGTCAAGTTTGCTCACAACTAATTAAGTATGTTTTCCAAAAAATGCAACCGCGTACAATACAATTATGTCTTAAATAATTTAAAAATTACATCCTCACCCAGGATTTAACATGACCTACTTTCCAATCAAAACCTGAAATCATATACAAATGATTGTCTTAATTGTCATTAATATACAGTAAATAAAATAAAAGTTCTAAAAAATGAAAAGGATTGACCGTCCTGCACTTCTTGAGGGTTTTTCCGAGTGGTCTGGTTAAAGTCACTATACAATGAGGAGGGCCGATTCTATGAGAATAAGAGACACTGGACCAATAGCCAAAGAGGAACAACAACTGAAACACATGTATAATTGATTAAATAAGGTTCAAATTTGTCAAACCAGCATACAATTTGTGACAGTACATCATTTTGACGAAAGCTGTAAACTTTCAACGATATATACACATAATTAATTTAACAATCAGCGCGTTCTAGCTTTTGTTTACATTTTTCAAGTCAAATTTTACTGGAGATTTTTGTTTACAAGTGCTCATCAGGCAGGCCTTTAATGGATTCTTTGTAAAGATGCATAATCACTCTGCGTTTGAAAACTTCCAATGTTTTCCTCATCCATCATTCATGTGCTTGATATCAAACTTTCTTCTGGATTAAAGACTTGCCGCAGCACGATACTAATTCAAAAGAGAAAAAAAAAGCAAACAAGAGCACCGCAAAGCGGGTGCCAACGCTCTGCTGTGGGGGCTTAGATTTTGTTTTTTTTTGACCTTGAAGGATGACCTTGACATTTTCACAATCAAAATGTGCAGGTCCATGAGATACACATGAAAAAAAAAGAAAACAAATGTTGACCTTTGACCACCACTCAAAATGTGCAGCTCCATGAGATACACATGCATGCCAAATATCAAGTTGCTATCTTCAATATTGCAAAAGTTAAGGTCTACGTCAAATGTTTGGGACGCCGCGGACGGCGGACGAACTGGCTATGACAATACCTCAGGTTTTCTTCGAAAACAGCCGAGCTAATAAAACTAGTTTCCCTGTGAAATTTGAACTAATTTAATTAAACTTCTAATAAAGTTTCCTGTACAATGTGATGTGATCAAACAATAGGCATGGTGGGGGTCCAAAGGGCCAGGGTGGGACCTTGGTGCGGCAGGGTGCGAGGCCTCTTCATTAAGGCCTTACTGGTGCACTGCCAAAGTTACATCATTAATGCATTGACAGCTTTCAATTCCTTTAAATCTGCTATAAGTACACCTACCTTGTAACACAGTGAGAACTATAAGAACCAATCCTATATTTCTCAATTCCATTTTGGCAGTTTTCTGGAAGCACTGATTCCTTCACTTATGTCCTACGGCTGTTAATCTAACGGATATCAGACTAGATAATCCCTGCCAATACAACTTGCTTTACTGGATTATCCCGGAGACAATTCAAAATCCACTTTCACCAACTGTCCGGCATTTTAATCACCCATGGAGTGGAGATGGTCCTATAAAATACAAAAATACAATTAAGTTTCAAATAGCCTTAATAGGAAACATTATTAAGCAAAAGTAGGCTTTTGTAAATTCTATATTAATCATTAACTTTAAAGCACATCATCTATCTAATCTTTATACCAGTTTCATCTGCACATCTAGGATTGCCTAGTGGTTGCAGCTTTGGTTTAAACATATTTATTCCAGAAAAGTTTACAAGATAAGTTACAAACTTCTTAATTTTTAGGATTTAACGTTAGCTTAGCTAGTAGGGTTCCTTTCCTAGGGCTTGGACCTTAACACACATGTGTAGAGTGCCAATGTCATACCTTTGTTAGTTTTTGATGGTTCTATCAACAGTGAATGGATTAGGATTAGGAAGATGCTAAGCTAATCTTAAGCTGGTTTATCTGTATATATCTTTAACTTGGAGCTTATGCGGTACATGTTCTAAGGATAAGATTTGAACATTCAGATGAATCGAACACACAAAGCAATTTTAAATGGTAAAGTCTTATAATTTTATATAACATTAAATATTGCAGTTTGTTTCTTCTGTCAAAAATTAATTTAAAAAAAAAACATCTTTCTTGCTGTAATGTCTATCCTATTCAATATCTGCAGCCATCCATCTATACGCCTTTTAATTTGTACACGTGTACATTATTATAAGAACAATAACCTGTGTATCTTAATTATGTAATTTCTCAATAGTCAATTTCTTGGTTCAGTTTGACCACTTTTACATCACTGATATACTACACATGTAAATAAATGTTAGAACTCATGAAATTCTACTGGAAACAGGTTGGGGCTGCAAATTCAGTCCAATTATTTTCCCAAAACCCAACAACCCCAACAGCCAGCCAGTCTCAGCCAATCAGTCTTCTGCTACTGATGCTACACTGGCAGAGTTGTTATGGTTGATTTGTGGGTAATTGAAAGGCCAGTGGAAGCAGATGAGGGTTGGTCTGTTTTTTCAACAGGTAAATTCTTCAATGAGCTTCTGGCAATGTCAGATTACAAAATTCACAGGAAAAATCTTGCTGTACACAGGATGTAAATCATTAGGGAATGTTGTGGTACAGACAGAGTGTTTTGAGTTAACTTCATGTATATGCCCAGTGAATCCCCTTTTCTTGAGGCTGTTATGTTAAAGCCAGTTGAACAATTGAGAAAAACATGGAATTGTGGTGGTGGTGTTTTTTTTGGTCATGTTTCTTTCAATGTATGACTTAAGACCATGCAATGTACATGTATGTAAAATTAATTAAAACACGTGAATTAGTTTCTACTGAAATTGAGATATTGTATTAATAAGCAGTAAATTACTGTAACTTTCCTTCACATGTACATTGATTTTATTGTAAAAATGAGTAAAGGATGTAACATAAGTTACATGTTCTTTACATAACAAGAAAACACAATGTAGAAATTTAATAAGCCCAAACTATACAGAATAATGATATTTATATTTAAACCTGATCATGCATAACACTATATTACTTATACACATGCCTTTGATAACATAGAATGAAAATTCTACTTTTATTGTCATAGCATTTTTTTTACATAATTGCATTGTATTATCTAATAGACTATATGTTTAACAGTATCAACATTATTATTAAATTTATTCTACAAATTATCAATAAACAAACATATAAATCCTAAGGTATCTCTTACTCTAATGCTCACAGTTATAAATAAAAATCACTATCTGTATAATAAAATATTTGCTTGCCTCTAATCCCACTCTAGCACAGAATTTACCTACGATGCGATACTGCTAGGCTTGAGTTGCTTGACTGGCACAATTTATTCTGACACTATCTACACAGAAAATCTAATCCAGAGTTTCCACTTATTAATCTGAACACAATCACTTTTAGCACATGTCATGAAGACAAAATATCGTATCTCAAAAGTTGAAATTATGAAAAACGTGTTAAAGCATACCTATTCGACTTTCCGGGATAAAAATGCCTCAAGCTAATGTATTCCCTGTTCTGCCCTAACTTTCCAAACTTTGCACAGTGGTGAACATCACTGGCGGAACAGCCAATTAACAAGTCACGTATAAGGTCGTTGTAAGCGTGTTAAGTGTGCATTGCAGACACATTTTTTTTAAATTCTTTATCAGATAATAAGAAATTATTTTAATTTAGTCTATCTTAAAGCAATGATGTCATGTCACAGTAATGCTTATATTTATACACAACCTAAAGTACGCTTAATTGTGAAGTAGGATCAGTAAACCAAACAGCCTATTAATTGACGGAAAGGTTAAAGACTACACATCACAAGACATCACCGACACTTTCAAATGTCGATCCCAAAACTTTGAAATACCTTTAACAAAATACTTCTGTTGTAAAATAATTTTCACGAAAACAACCTTAGATATGATTATTAGATTTAAATTATACAATAGTCTGTGAGAAAATAGAATACACGAAATGAAGTATTTGTTCACGACAAAGAATTACTCCACAGAGACTTTTCGCACTCATATTATTACTACTTGTAGTTTTAAAAGTAGTTTCATTTTATAATTATAATAATAATTAAGGACCCAACTGACCCAATGGGCTTATCTATTACATGTATACGCCTTACTTATATTTTTAAAGAAAAACTTCTTACAAAGATATGGTGCCCCAAGTCCCAGCTATTGCTTATCCAAGACCAATGCCATCGTAAATTAATCGCATAGAAGTTGGGGCTGACGTGTTCTTGCTTCCAACTGATCCCAAAGCGCATACGCTAAGAGTAAGCATTTCTGGTGGGGCAATTGGGGACACTAGCCGGAAAGGCATCGAAGGATAAAATATTCTCAGTTGACAATAAGTATATCCTTAAAGGAATTCACAACACTTCTTAAAGAACATCGTAATAGGATAATGGGTGGCACTATGCATGTTTGCAGTTGACACCAAGTATATCAGTATCGTTCATTCATCACACCGCTTTGGGAACACCGAACATATACGTAGCCATGTCGCTTTCATGATGAGTCCAGTCTACACTTGTACTGCCAAATATGAAGCTATGGGTGTAAACATATTCGCAACAAATATATGATCATTAAACTTGTTATAGATCCCCAGTTGTATTTTGCAAAATGTATGATTTATTTTAACTGAAATTGGGTGAGTTCATATATATCGATTAGTCATCTATTTCTCCTTGAAATCTTTGAAACAAAAAAATCTAATGCTTATTGAGACATACGTCGAGATTCATAACAAAAATATACTGCGCGTTTATTCTGAATGCATTTTAAGTACGAATGGCATTTGTGCATATGCTGCTTCTTCTTCTTCATCATCATCATTTTCTTCTTCTTCGCCATCAGCTTCTTCTACTTCTTCTTCTTCTTTTATTTGAAAACATCATATGTATCCATGCACTATTCTATATGTCTATATTATATCATTATATTGCTGTCATGTCTTTATAACCTACTATTATGCAATTTCTCTTCTTCATAAAAGTAAACATTTCACGTTTCTTGTTAATAGTTTTATACTGTGCAACTGGCACGCAACAGGTCACCCGTTGTACACGAAGGTCTATTTGTAAATAAGGATCAATAAATCATTTAAGTGCATTTGAAGTTAAGATATTTTAAACAAGAATTATCTTTAAAAAAAGATATACGGCGTATATCCTGACTTGAAAATAAAGTAAAAAAAAGGTATGTGCTATTTGATTCTGTAGTAGAAACAATGATGCACACTCGTTGAAAACAACCCCTTTTTTTTTAAAGTAAAATGGGTTATAATTATGATAAATTGCCAGGACAGAGTTCTGGGCCTTTGTTTTTGACATCTGATATAGTGTGAAACTAATGATGGTGACCTGTTAATTATGATACATGATATAAAGAAAAACAACATGCAATTACTGCGTGTGTGTGTGTGTGTGTGTGCGTGTGTGCGTGCGTGCGTGCGTGCGTGCGTGCGTGTGTGTGTGTGTGTGGGTGTGTCTATTGGACGCTAACATAGGTAACGTAAGGTGAAAACCTAGGTTAGACAGCTACGCCGAAAAAATCAATCAAGTCACGTATGCAAGACAGTCAATGGTTATGTGTGGTGGTGGCTCTATAAGCGGCTAACTTAGATCGTTATTCAATTGTTGTTCTTTCGCTTGTTCGTTGGTTTGGGTGTTCGTTCGTTCGTCCATTCATTCATGTATTAACATTTATTTAATGAATCAGCCATTCATTATTTCGTTTATGCACTCATTTAGACACTCATACCTTCAACACTTGTATCAAACGAACGTTGCCATACATACAGCGTTTGTGAATCTTCAAGGGGTTGTTCAAGTCATCGTAAGCAGCAACGCGACCAACCTAAACAAAACAACAAATAAACGAACACGACTCGTCGGAAAGGGCGAACTATTCATTCAATCAATCGTTCATGCGTTCGTTCATGCATTGATTAAGTAATTCATAACTTCAACACTTGTGTCAAATAAACGGTGCCATACAGACCGCGTTAGTGAATCTTCAAGGGTTTGTTCAAGTCATCTTAAGTAACAACGCCGACGACTCGATGGGAAGGGCAAAACACAAAAGCGATGCAATGGTGCGGCCATGGAATTCTAAATATAGCCTATAATAAAGAAAAATGCACGAACGCCGTGCGGGAAAATATATTAAATGTATTATATTTTGTCTGGTATATCGCCGGAAGCCGTATTTTCAAAGATTTGAATGAGGAATAGACGATTTCTAGCTATATTAAAGCTTTCTGAGTGTCTTTTATCTTTTTTTTTAGCCAAACTAAAACAGTCTGTTCAAAGGAATTGTATACGTTGATGATATAAATACTCTTCTAGTAACGGATTAAAAAATGTATGAACAGTGAAGATGTCTGCTAAAATATTCTTCAAGTGCGCGCGCGTTTGTGCGTGCGAGCAAGCGCGCGTGCGTGTGTGTGTCTGTCAGTCTGTGTGTGCATGCGTGTGTGTGTGTGTTAGGGCGTTCCTCGAAAACAAGTGAAATTATGGACCTTATATTATCAGTACTCACGTTTACCCCTAAATAAATTTTGCATAAATCAATACGTGGCGTAGTCAAAGTCATATTAAAGTCGATGCAGTTTAGGGGATTCGGGGAGCGGTTGACCGCACCTAGTTTTTATAAAGCTTTGTGCGTTTGGAATAACAATTAAACAATGATTTAAAAGGAAAAAACTTTTTATTTTATACACTACTTATTCCGTTGGAGAAATTAAACAATTTAACGACGAATGATCAAGGATCGAGAAACCAGATCGCCGATAATTATATCGCACGGTTGTGAACAATTTAAATGCGTTCTATTCATTACCATATAAACATTAAATTGTAGTGGTATTTTTGTTTGGCACTTTGAGTTTTTATAAAGTACGAGTACATTTGAACTATTTCCTACATAACCCTCGTACCCAAAAGCTGAGTTAGTTTGGTTACTGACAATAGTGCGAGTGGCCATAGAGTGGGAAAATAGTTGGATGAAATAAAAATGGACAGATGTGGTCGATTTGTTCGAAAACAGGAAAGTAAATAAATGTTGATTGGGAAACCAAAGGGAAAAGCATTTTTATGTAGAAATCTTTTACAGCAAGTTTTTTTATCACAATTAAAATATTAAACATTCAAGTATGAATTATAAAGCATTGTTGGATTATATACATAATTTGTTTTGCATCTTGATAAGGATCATATACGTTTGTTTGTGTGTTATTGTTTTGAAATGTAAAGAATGCTGTTAATAATCCACAATTTAATGTTTATAAAGGTGTGTGTTATACGCTTCTGAACGCTGTCAAATCTAATGTTAACTTCCTCATGTGTTACATACTTATTTATTTAATATTACCGGTACATGAATGTTTATTAAAAACATTGTTTCTACAATTAACAAAACTAGTTTCAATGTGAAAATTGACTTAATTTTTGTGTAGCTTAAAATAAAATTACCTGTATAATAATGTGAGCAAACAATAGGCATGGTGGGGTCCAAGGGGGCAGAGTGTGACCTTGGGGTGGCAGGATGCTATGTACAGGCCCCTTTGTTAAGGCTTTGCTAGTGCACTGGTAAAGTTACATTATTAATGCATTGACAGCTCCCAACATTTTTTTACAATTTAAATACGTTCTATTCATTACCATATAAATATGTTCGAAGTGGTCGTTTTGTTTTGCATTTTGTTTCACGAGTACTCTTGAACTATTTCCGTTATAACCTTCTTTCCCAGAAGCCTATTTAGTGTGGTCACTGATAATAGCGCGAGATACATGAGACGCACCTGTGTCTTTAACTGCCCGGTGAGAAGCACATAGTTTGCTGCAATGTTGTTTAAAGTCTCGTGCACAATACGATTAGAATGTTAGATATATAGCGGAGAATCGATTCTGCGACCTGAATTGTGACGCTATGGTTTTCGTGGAACCGATCAAACATGGTCCATGGATTGCGCAATAATTAGTGATTATACTTCTAAATATATATCGGGTTCTTGCTACAAACCAGCACGCATATTGCGTTCTCAAGATTTCTTCTTTTAGAATGTTGGCTTGTGAATGATACTTATTCGACCGATTTACAGAGTCTATCGTATTTTAAGTATTAACTAATTTGGGATATTTATTTTCCTTTCAATTGACTGCGTGTAGCCTTGAGTTTCCGCTCTAACTTCAACTTTGGCTTAATTTACCTACAAATGCGATTTTTACAACAAAGCTTTCTGTTAAGGAAACGATAGGTAAATATTGTTTAATAATTTGGAATATTAAAGATAAAAGTCTAGTTAGTAGTGTATGTTAAGGGAACAAGAATCCAACAGCTTAAAGTGTTATTAGTTTGAAGTTTTATAATCATTGTCAATACCCCATTCCTGAAAGTGTTTTTTTTGCTGTTAAATGTCATTCTTTGGTTTTAAATAACATCCGACATTTCCCCATCTGTTTTTCACAACTTTTTGTAATGCTGTTGACTGCCGAGATGGTGTTTTTCTGACAACATCGTTTTCAGATAGCTTTGTCATTTGCCTCTAGTTCTCTGTAAATAAGTATAATATGCCATGTATAGATTTTGAGAATATTTCTCAAAAGTCACCAAAAGGTCATGAACTATCACTTGGAAACAAAATAAGCATCGTTTGTGCAAAGATAAATAATAAATACACCAAATTAGCAAAAACTTTCTTAATAAACATCACTTATATCATCGCAATACACAGAATTATTTAGCCATTATTGAAGACATCAGTTCAAATCAAATTTCTTTTAGGCATATAAAGCGCTAAAATGATATTTATGATAGCCAGAGAATAATCTAGAATTTACTACCTATTGGGGATATTGGGGTGACGTCACAAAAGGGACTATTCCTTAGCGACGGTGAAAACAATGCCCTAGTTACACACGATTGACTACGCTGATTGAGCTACCTCTGCTGACATTTCACCAATTGCCTTCCTATTGGGAAGTTGATAGGTAATTAAATGTGTTGTTATTGGTGTTTAAAATGTCTTTTGACTATTATGAAGGGTTAGATTGCACATCGAAAGCCCGATATGACCAGAAAATAAAGCTCATAGGGCTTAATGAATGTCCGTACAAATTGCAAGCTGGATGTTGGAAAAATGACCCGATTAATTGACCGACGATCGAGTACGGCCACATTCATAAGTTTCTCATTGAACATAAGAGAATGTATTACAAATAATTGAGACCTAATTTATTGCACTAGACGAATGAAAATCTCAAGCACAGAGTTAATTCTTGTCTCAGTAAGGGATTTCTTCGCATGTGCGTGCTATTAACATCTACCGCGAGGAAGTCGCATTACATTCCGACGAAATTTGAAAACACCGCTCTTGTTTAACTATAATACAGGCATTTAACGAATTTTTGCTGTCAATTTCAAGAAAACAAGCATCTGTAAATATGTAACAAAGCAATTTGCGTTTCAGCGTTACATACACGAAATTATCAGAACGTCCGGTAAATACTGTTGTCCGACAAATACTCGCTAACCAGTATTTAGTACCAGGGACCTATATATATATATACTAAGAGATGACCTAGTTACGGGGTGTTTTCCAATATGAGACCCTTATTGAGGGTCGTTTAAAAATTGCGGGGTGTATTTACAACCCCACAATTATGGACACCTTTTTTCCCATTGTAAACCATACATACATTATTTTGGTGAAATATGGCAACAACTCGGTTTTATATCATAAATATATATAAGAAATATATATACGGAAACACATTTTAATTGGTATAAAAGTGTTGTTTGTGCGTATTGACGTTTTGTTACATAAATTTAATTCGCAAAAAAACGGAATANTTGGCAATAAAATAATAAAATGCCAAACATGACCTGTGTGTTACATAAACAGTCAACAAAATAACAAGACAATACCTAAAAACACCCTTATTTCACACCTAACAATAAACAGATGACAATCTGTCAGGCATTCAGAGCTAATCAATGTTGTATATTGCACCCATTATAAACTAGCTGTTATCTTGTGTAATACACTTGCTTATCTAATCAACGCTTGTATATTGTACCATTAGTGCCTAATAGCTTTTAGTTGTGTGTTATTAATTAATATTAGCGAAAAAAAATAGTTATTTATCAAAATTAAAGATTGTATCCCAGTGTTAAACACCAGGTATAAAATCTATGTTTTTCTTAAAGGGACTGTCCACTAGATTTTTGAAGTATGTCATTAAATGCTCTATATTGATACGATAGCCGTATTTTATACCATATATAAGCAATCCTCGTA
>VMBQ01015023.1:0-13245 GCA_007657795.1 Dreissena rostriformis | reverse complement strand
ATAAATACGTAACGGACTTGAAAATAATTATTAATTACGAAAATACTACCCTTATCTGGAGCTCTGCATTCTCAATTGTAGTGTACCGCTCTTAAAATAATTTCCTTTCAACAAAATAAAACATGATGAAGATTTAAATCCAAGAAGAAATAAAAGTATGCGTACTCAAGCATAACGTGCAAAGTTTGCTGCAGGTGATGGTGCCTAAATCGCATATTCGATTAAAACTTGCATTTTACAAAACCGCAATAATGATTCAGTTTATTTAACATTCCTTTTGAAATATTTCAAGTTCAGATACATACCCATGTATCGAGAATAAATGCTTATTGAATTGTTAATCGATATGTTTGAACACTGTTATGTTATAGAGGAATGATATAAACAATAAATACATCTATCACACGAATTCATGTTACAAAAATTGATATAATATCGTTTGTTACCCAAACATAAATCTACAAAGAGATGTTAATTGTGCATATATTTATTTAGATTGTCTTGTTCGTTCAAAACCGCTTCCTGCTTGGTTGCGTTTCTAATGATTTTTAAAGCCGGTATACCATGTTCACGCGAACGTAAACGTTAACGTCTTGGGTTGCCTGTACGTGTAAAATATCGAACGACTGTGAACATTGTTGATTCTGTGCGTTTCGTGATAGTAAACACATATCGTTAGCGTGAAACTTCGCTCAATGAGAGATTTTTTTCAAGAAAACGGGCACTTTACGCAGAGACACAGGGGCGAAAACATACCGCGAGGAAATCTATGTTCTACTGAACACACACAAGAATTGATAGGATTATTGCGCGAGCATCCCACAATATATCTTTGCAAATTAGAGGAGCACAAGGATGAATACAGTTCAAGAAATATCTGGACGTCAGCTGGAATATCAGCTCTAGTTATCGCACAAGATGTTGAAAGCTACCATAGTTGTCACGATTCATGATAATATGCCTTATCCACCAACTGTGTATACGCCTACGTCTTAGTAATCTTAAAGCGGGACTGTACGATTTTGTCAAATATTTATGATTTTTTTTTAATGTGTTGAAAATTAGTATACATATATTTCAATATAAATTAAAATAAAAGTTAAGAAGAACATGTGTCGAAAAATGCGAAATAAGCCAGATATTTAAATCTAAAAGCTTAAATGGCTGGAAGCCAAATAAGCCAGTATGTATATCATGCATGTACGATGTGAATCTAAATTTAGTTTTAGTGCAGATTCGTTCATACGACACAAAGACACAATTTTGTTTCCTTAAAAATACGAGTAAAAGTGTCGGCATCGGCTTTAACCAGCGCTAACTTGTCTTTGCTGCATTTTATAAAATTCGTCTTCAAAGTATAATTTTTGTTGCCTATTTTGAGTCATCGTAACATGATTTAATCAATATATTAAAATTTAACACATGTAAAAATCGTACAGTCCCGCTTTAAAACAACAGCACCAATTATTAACAATTGTGAAGTGTCTCTTCACTGCTATAGATCCATTCTATACAGAATCAGCGCGGACGGATGGAATCATCTTTCGCGGATCACGTATCACGGATCACGCATACGTTTACGATTACGTTTGGCGTGCACATGGACTACCGGCTTAACGCGTTATAATTTGTTTCATGCGTACGTAGCAAACATATCAGTGTCGTTTTTTTGCCGAACTTAATATCACGATAAAAAGTAAGACAAATATAAAGTCTCTTTTAAGCTTACTATGTGTATGTGACTTACCTAAATTCTTTAAATAACCGGTATTCAAGTTATCCAGCTAAATTATTATGTAAATATAAAATATACAGATACAATAACGATTTAGTGAACTTTAAATCTAACTGAAATCGATTAAAATCAATAATGTGAGCTACATAGGCACACAGGTACCAGATCTAACCGTTTACGACAATGGCGAATGCAATTGGAGAAACTGAAATGGTCGGGTATACCTGAATGATTGCCAGTTTTAGGTATAAAGACCTCGATTTATGAATGTTAAAGTGTTTGCAAAATGGGTAACTTGATATGTGTTTTTGTTGCTTCATGACGTGTATCAAAAGCCTATATGCGTACACCGGCTTCCATTTTAGTAAGCTAACTTACAAAGAGTTAAAAAGTCGTACGTGCGCACCCATATTACTGCACGTCGGAACGTGAAGAGTTGCACGTGCGCACATTAAGAGTTTCGCGTGGGTACATGAAGAGGGTACACACGCAGAAAAAAATATTTCTGATTTCTCCTCCCTGCAACTGTATATTTGTTATATGTGCAAGTATTGGTTGCATAGTAAGTTGGTATCTTCTGCATGTTCCTATTTTTTCGAATACGGAATAAGAAACAAGGAACTATTTAACTCTCATTAAGAAAAGGGTTTGCGGGAAGAATAAACACAAACAAATTATAGTAGAAACAATTTTAACACAATTAATATGATACCAAAAATTGCATAAATTCTAAAGAATATCACTGTTACAGACCTTTTTCAAAAATTAGGTAACTTCCCTTGCGTAATCACGAGTGATGTCCGCTGTTCACTTCCTGTGACTTTTATTGATTTTTAGCTGTATTTATATATACTGGCATACCACATATATACCAAAACATATTTGAGTAAGCATACACTTTGTAAGATTTCGAGTCTTTTAATAGATTTAATTTGACAAGACACAAGGCAGTCAAATCAACAGTTTTTTTTCATATAACACACATAATAAAAAGTGCATTTACAATTGAACATCTATTCGAAAATAACACTCGCTCCGCGCGAACATTAAGACAGCCTTAAATTTGTTCAGATTATTAATATTATTAAATGTTTTACTTTAAAAATTACGGTTTTCCTTATTTTATGTCAACCACTTTTTTGTATTGTTCCTTTCTATACGTATGTGCATGATTTTATGAGGCCTTATATAATAGGGCGGGATTCGAGTCAGTGAAGAAGCAACTACCACAACAGGAAACAATAAAAAATACCTCCTTTATATTTTTGTTAAAGCCACGTAATCAATCATAAGTACGACACAATATGTTTGAGATTGTTTTTATTAATTCATTTCATTGTCTTACACGATTTCCAGTCGAATGAAGGGAGCGGTAGTACATTCAAAACACAAGTACCACGGTAGTATTACCAAGGCGTATATGAGTGTTGTAGTACATTATTAACACATGGGTCACGGTAGTATTACCAAGGCGTATATGAGTGGTGTAGTACATTATTAACACAAGAGTCACGGTAGTATTACCAAAGCGTTTATGAGTGGTGTAGTACATTATTAACATAAGAGTCACTGTTGTATTACCAAGGCGTATATGAGTGGTGTAGTACATTATTAACACAAGAGTCACGGTAGTATTACCAAGGCGTTTATGAGTGGTGTAGTTCATTATTAACACAAGAGTCACGGTAGTATTACCAAGGCGTATATTAGTGGTATAGTACATTATAATCACACGAGTAACGGTAGTATTACCAAGGCGTATATGAGTGGTGTAGTACATTATAAACACAAGAGTCACGGTAGTATTACCAAGGCGTATATGAGTGGTGTAGTACATTATTAACACAAGAGTCACGGTAGTATTACCAAGGCGTATATGAGTGGTGTAGTACATTATTATCACAAGAGTCAAGGTAGTATTGCCAAGGCGAATATGAGTGGTGTAGTACATCATTAACACAACAGTCACGGTAGTATTACCAAGGCGTATATGAGTGGTGTAGTACATTATTAACACATGGGTCGTAGTGGTATTGCTAAGGCGTATATGAATGGTGTAGTTCATCATTGACACATGGGCTACGGTAGTATTACCAAGGCGTATATTAGTGGTGTAGTACATTATTAACACAAGAGTCACGATAGTATTACCAAAGCGTATATGAGTGGTGTAGTACATCACTAACACATGGGTCACGGTAGTACTACCAAGGCTTATATGAGTGGTGTAGTACATTATTAACACATGGGTCACGGTAGGATTACCAAGGCGTATATGAGTGGTGTAGTACATCAATAACACATGGGTCATGGTAGTATATTTAGGCCGCTATGAGTGTTGTAGTACATTCTCAACACACGCCTGATGGTAGTATTAATAGGGCGTTATGAGTGTTGTAGTACATTCTAAACACACGCCTCCCTGTAGTATTAATAGGGCGTTATGAGTGTTGTAGAACATTCTAAACATACGCCTCATGGTAGTATTAATAGCGCGTTATGAGTGTTGTAGAACATTCTAAACGCAAGCCTCATGGTAGTATTAATAGGGCGTTATGAGTGTTGTAGAACATTTTTAACACAAGCCTCATGGTAGTATTAATAGGGCGTTATGAGTGCTGTAGAACATTCTAAACACAAGCCTCATGGTAGTATTAATAGGGCGTTATGAGTGTTATAGAACATTCTAAACATAAGCCTCATGGTAGTATTAATAGGGCGTTATGAGTGTTGTAGAACATTCTAAACACAAGCCTCATGGTAGTATTAATAGGGCGTTATGAGTGTTGTAGTACATTCTAAACACAAGCTTCATTAGTATTGCTATGGCGTGTTTGCTTCACTTGTAAATGTTAGATGGCCATTTTATTTTCTGTTGACGATATTTAAACCAGACAATACATATACAATAGTTTAATAATGCAATACAGAATAATGTTCAACTTGTTCAGCATTTACAAACATCATTATTAAATTATGCAAACGGTTTAGTAACGAATTTAAGTATGTTAAAAGCATTGCGTTTAAGATACAAAATAACGATTAAATAATTGTCAATCATCAAAGGGTTTCACGTTGCGCTTTAGTAACAAACAACGATTTGAAAACAACAACTCTATGTTAATGTCAAAAACGAGGGTATGATTAGAAAAACAACCATTTGCAACGGTTCCATCGCCATACAGTCGATATATCGAAATGCAGATATGCATTGAACCGCATCACCGATATCATTTATCAAGTCTAAAGAATCGCACTTTATCAATATAAACGATAAGGTTTTGGAGTAAGTACGGAACATTTTCTTCGCAATTATCGATCTTATACTGTTGTATTTTCGCTCAACTTTAGACCAATCAGTTCCGTAATCTCCGACCAATGGTGGACAGTATACGTGAACCGGAAATGGTTTTGTATGGTCCTCGATTTTCGTTGACGAAGCTCATTGCAGCCTAGTTTCAGAATTGCCGACGAATAATTGGATTAGTTGAGGCACATTTCTATAAAATGCTTTTTATTCAAACCGGAAGCGTGTTCATGAAAAATGCGTGTTCGGTATATAGACAGCGTTAACGTCTGTGTCAACCAGCGTGCCTTTGAAAAGGTACAGTGATTGTCCTTCAGAGGGACACAGAATTTTTAGGCGTCACCTGCCGTGAAGTTGTTATATGACATGAAATTAGTTGTAACAAAGCAAGGACCGGCGACGTTCAGTTGCTCAAATGAGACCTGGAACGCGGGCAGATTGCCAACCATGTGCTTCAAGAATGGATGCCTCGGCCTGGACATCATAATCGCGTTGTTCAACAGAACTGGGCGCTTTAACCGAAATGCGCTGTGTTTAAAGGGCTCCAATGGGAAAATGGCGGCGTTCTTCCGTGTCACCGGATCTAGAGGTCGTAGGCATTCAAAATCTAGAATCCAGTATTTAAGTAATAGCCAATTGAAGATCTGACACAGAATCCAGTATTTAAGTTAAAGCCAATGGAAGATCTGACACAGAATCCGGTAAATAAGTAATAGCCAATGGAAGATCGGACACAAAATCCAGTTTTTAAGTAATAGCCAATGGAAGATCTGACACAGATTTCAGTATATAAGTAATATCCAATGGAATATCTGAAACAGAATCCAATATTTGAGTAATAGCTAATGAAAGATCTGACACAAAAATCCAGTACTAAGTTAATAGCCAACCCAATGGCAATTAACTGCTACTCTGCCTAGTATGCGAGTCGTTGTCTTTTTTACTTGTATTTTTGTCTTCTCTTTTATTGATTGGCAAATCTTTGTTATTTTCTTTCATATTTATTAAGCCGCGTAAACATCAAAAAGCACACACCAGTCTCAAATAGCGTCACTTGCTTATGGTCCGACATGCATCATTTAGTTGTTTACCAATGAGCTTAAAATTCATACTTTTTCTTGATCAGAGGGTAACACATTGGAACGCTTCTAAATAGCAATTGTAAATATCATAATTTTGTATTTAAAGTTAAACAGGTACGTCTTGTCTTCTTTTGGTAAACGATGAACAGGACTTGTTCAAGTTATACGAATAAACGTTCTGTTCTGTTCTGTTTTGGTATTGAAAGTTTATGTTTGGGTAAGGACCATGCATGTCGATGTACATGTATATTATATTACGTTATTAGTCTCTTACTCAGAATTAAAACAACAAGAAAGGGTATATAAAAGGCTGTTTTTTAAAGCACATCATCAAAGGGTTACGTCGACATAGAAATAAGACCATTTAATAATTACCATTTAAAACATCTTAACTTGCCATGAGTTCTTATTGTATTACTATCGCGATCTCGCGTCGTGATCTCACGCTCTCATCACATCGGGATCTCGTATAATCGGATCGTATTTGCGCATATTCGTAACGTGTTCTCGCCCTTGAAACCAATTGCTAGTGGATGCGATGTACTGTTAAATAATGGAAACTCGAGAAGTTCAACCATCTACAAATATCAATGCCCGTATTCACCAAACAGCTCTTAGACTAAATAATAAGAATGAAGAGTATTCTTTAAATTGATATATTCAAGAATGTCTTTAATTTTGGGTCAAACATGGAATTAACCACCTCTATCTACAACATTCTTCATGTGGAACATTTGTTATTGACATCATCCTAGTGGTAGCTTGTATCTACTCAAACGCTAGACTTTTTTTTGGTTCTAAGTGTATTCTTCATTCCTAAGTCTAAGAATGGGTTGGTGCATACGAGCCCTGGTAACGAATATAACGCATTAAAATGAATATCACAATGTGTAACTGAAATCCAAGATGAGATTTCTTGATTCTTAGAATTGGAGTAGATCTAATGATCGAAGTTATCCGTCTGAAAAAAAAACTGTTGAAGACGGAGATATATCCAAATCAACAACATACCCTAGTACGGCATCACATTACATGTAAATGCTGGTTTTCTGAACACAAGTTACGGAATTAATATTTCGTCTGTGTGAACATCACTTATGTACACTTAAACACGAAAATGAAATATGTGGACTTCGACTTTGAACTACATGTAAATAGATAAAATTTCATCCAGTTTCTTTTTCTACATAGTTTGAACATTTTTTGTCTCCAACGTACACATTGTACAGAAGTCACAGTTCACAGTACAAATACAAGAATGGAAAAATAGTTTAACTCTTTCAGTGCTGGAACCGAATTTTAAAGGCCTTTGCAAACAGTTGGGATCCAGATGAGACGCCACAGAACGTGGCTTTTCATCAGGATCCAAACTGTTTGCTATTCTGATAGTATTCATTGAAAAAAATCGAAGAAAATGCTTTTTTTAGAAATTCAGCAGACAACATTTTAGCAGACGACAAATTTCACAGCATGCAAAGGGTTAACCAAAAGTTCTTACACATTTACTGGAGGTTCACCCATGAAAACATGTCGAGATATACACAAGCCCATAAATGTTTTGTAAAAAAACAACAACATATACGATACTTTTGCGGACTACAAAAGCTAATAGGGGACGACACTTTGCGCACAAGCATTAAGCCCCTTTTTCCTAGAGCGCGGCTCAATTTTAGACACTATAGCTTCCTGACTGGCTTAACACACTGCTTATCAACTCTCGTCGAAAGTTCATTTTCAGCCGTCATATAAGCGATGACTGCTGCTTATTCGGAACGATTTGTCGTACGCCGTTGTTAGGAGTCTTTTTGTGGTTCTGATGACGTCTTCTACGCTCGCCCGACGTTCGCCGTCGAAGATGTACCGCAGCATTTCCCTGTGTGAGGTCTTGTTATGAGGCCTTCGATGGTATCCACCTTCTTTCGTGTTCAAGGTGCAAGCCATGTCTGTAGCGGAGACGGGGTGGCCCAGAAAATCTGTCAATTGAAACTACATGTACACATATAAAGTGTAATAGTATTATGGACGTGTTTGTACTAGTTACAATATTGTATGTGTATGTTTACAAGCTTTTCTTATATCTGCATTGTCTAAATCGTTCGTTTGTCAAGACAAAGAATAGTTATACGTGAATGTTTAATTTTGTCACGAAATGTGATTTATTTGAATAATGTTATTAATGTAGTCTGTAAAGTTAGTGTTGAATACAGGCTATTGTATTTAGCGAGACTTTTACAAAACGAAAACATCAGCCTTGAAATGTGGTTCATGTTTGATTGTCAAGCAAACTCACGTATTTATACATGACACAAACTAAGGGTAGAGAACCGTTTTGATTTAGGGGCTTTGTAGACATGGGCCTAGCTTCCACTCACGTGATAGAGCTCTCAGTTCTGCCACCGTATCGGAAACCAACCTCTCGTACTGCATCACGTGCACTAGGCCACGTGATCTGGTTAACGTGACGTTGATGACGTGCAAGTACCAAGTGACGCATGTACCAAACAGTTTATGTGAAGCTGAAATTGACATAAAAATTTGTATTTGATCGTCCATTAAATAAGCCTCGATATGGGCGAACGGGGTTGCATTCATTTCCGTAGAGTGTCGTTCCAGATTAGCCTGTGCAGTTCGCACAGGCTACCCAGGGACGACACGTNTCAATATCGCTCTCTGTAACTGAATATTCTAAATAGGTAAACCATCAGCTACATAAGGTCCGGTTTAACCGGTCAATGTCGCTCTCTGTAACTGAATATTCTAAATAGGTAAACCATCAGCTACATAAGGTCCGGTTTAACCGGTCAATATCGCTCTCTGTAACTGAATATTCTAAATAGGTAAACTATCAGCTACATAAGGTCCGGTTTAACCGGTCAATGTCGCTCTCTGTAACTGAATATTATAACTACGCACAATCGCAGCAACGGTTAATGCTTGGTTAAATCGGTCAATGTCGCTCACTGCTGAAAATTAGTACTGCTGAAAATTAGTACCATTATACGCTATTCTGAATTGTTAAAATTATGCATTTATATACCGATTTTGTTATGTTCAAGATCATTACAATAGTCCATTATGTTGAGGGAAAAATATTATAATTTAATGAAATGTAATACATGAGAGCCGCGCCCTGAGAAAACGGGGTCAAATGCATGTGCGTAAAGTGTCGTCAAGATTAGTCTGTGAAATTTGCACACGCTAATCAGAGACCACACTTTCCGCTTTAATTGTAGTTTTTGTTTAAAGGAAGACTCTTTTTGACGAAAATCCAGTTTAGGCGGAAAGTGTCGTCCCTGATTAGCCTGTGCGAACTGCACAGGCTAATCTGGGACGACACTTTACGCACATGCATTTAACCCCGTTTTCTCATAGCGCGATACTTGGAAAATACTTTCAACTGGTATGCACGATACCGTTCAACAGATGTGACTTCACGACCAGGACTTCACTCCAGTTCCGGTGACACTCGAAGGGGAACCCATTCCGCCTCAGAGTCCCGTCGCAATAGACGCTGGCTGTCCCAACTCCTGCAATTCAGGTATCACATCATATGAGCCCTTTATCTGCTCTTGTTGTAACCAAGAAATTCTTAGTCTTAGAATAAAGACCACGATGCAAGAACGCTTTCTGATTTGGCGGCATCGTTCTGTCAATTATGCTAGGGATCTAAACGACAACTCGTAAGCACGACAGATATCATAACTGACGTATCGGCGCGTGTACTAGTATTTGTTATTCTTTCATGTTGTGTGGTCAACACCCAGACCGACTTATCCGAGACGCCAAAAACGCTAAAATAATGGACGCAAGAACTAGCAATTTATTTACATGTTGTCGCTCTGCCCGGTATAAACATGTCGTATTGGCGTGCTTATTTCGTCGCTGTGGTGTGTTAGAGGGGCTCAAATTCGCAAAGTGCGGAAACGCCAAAACAACAAGTACCTTCATTTGTGTGGGAAATGTTCATGGACTTATTTCCCTCAAAGCACCTGATTAAAGAACGGCATGCAGTGGTCAGATTCTGATATAAGATTGAGAATCTGCGCATAGTGCATGTTAACCTAAGATCGCCTACAATAGTCCTTGAAAATTATTAGTGCAACAGTTGTAAATTGTTTTTACTTAAAAAAAAACAGCGATATATAAAAGCAAGGTAAACGTGTTAACCTGTTAACTGCTGCAGCAGGTGGCGGACCCACGTGTTTCCGGAGCCTGGAAAACTGACGAGGCCCGTGACCGGAAGTGGCTGTTGTGACAACAACACGTCACGTGCACGACACTCTATCCCCGAAAACTGCGTCTTATTTAGCTTGATCTCAAATTTTGCATTCCGATGTAAGCTAGGTGTCGATACCCCAAAACGATTATTATCAGTTTTTAAACTATTGTTATCAATTGTAAAACTATTAATTTGTGTCGTAAAAGTTCCGCAGTATAACACTACTGTAAAAATAAATAGTAAGAACACAAACACAACGTATTTCCTTATTTTTCGAACTGGAAGTTTATGCAATACCATCTTCGTTGTTTAATTATATTCGTTAAAATAATACATGCATTTCTATCGATTTAATGATGATGTTATTATTCAGCTTAACTTCAAAACTGTAAAGTCCCTCTGCTATACAACTGCCGTGAATTGATTGTGACAATTGTTGTCCTACGACAGAACACAATGCTGATCAGATAAACACATAGACAAAAGAATATCGAGCTTAACCCTTTGCATGCTGGGATATTTGTCGTCTGCTAAAATGTCGTCTGCTGAATTTCTAAAATCAGCATTTTCTTCAAAAAAAATCAAAGAATACTATCAGAATAGCAAACAGTTTGGATCCTGATGAGACGCCACGTTCTGTGGCGTCTCATCTGAATCCAAACTGTTTGCAAAGGCCTTTAAAATTCGGTTCCAGCGCTTAAAGGGTTANACCCTCAGCTACATAAGGTCCGGTTTAACCGGTCAATGTCGCTCTCTGTAACTGAATATTCTAAATAGGTAAACCATCAGCTACATAAGGTCCGGTTTAACCGGTCAATGTCGCTCTCTGTAACTGAATATTCTAAATAGGTAAACCCTCAGCTACATAAGGTCCGGTTTAACCGGTCAATGTCGCTCTCTGTAACTGAATATTCTTAATAGGTTAACCATCAGCTACATAAGGTCCGGTTTAACCGGTCAATATCGCTCTCTGTAACTGAATATTCTAAATATGTAAACTATCAGCTACATAAGGTCCGGTTTAACCGGTCAATGTCGCTCTCTGTAACTGAATAGTATAACTACGCACAATCTCAGCAACGGTTAATGCTTGGTAAAATCGGTCAAAGTCGCTCACTGCTGAAAATTAGTACTGCTGAAAATTAGTACCATTATACGCTATTCTGAATTGTTAAAATTATGCATTTATATACCGATTTTGTTATATTCAAGATAATTACAATAGTCCATTATGTTGATGGAAAAATATTATAATTTAATGAAATGTAATACATGAGAGCCCTGAGAAAACGGGGTCAAATGCATGTGCGTTAAGTGTCGTCCCAGATTAGTCTGTGAAATTCGCACACGCTAATATGAGACCACACTTTCCGCTTTAATTGTAGTTTTTGTGTAAAGGAAGACTCTTTTTGACGAAAATCCAGTTTAGGCGGAAAGTGTCGTCCCTGATTAGCCTGTGCGAACTGCACAGGCTAATCTGGGACGACACTGTACGCACATGCATTTAACCCCGTTTTCTCATAGCGCGATACTTGGAAAATACTTTCAACTGGTATGCACGATACCGTTCAACATATGTGACTTCACGACCAGGACTTCACTCCAGTTTCGGTGACACTCGAAGGGGAACCCATTCCGCCTCAGAGTCCCGTCGCAGTAGACGCTGGCTGTCCCAACTCCTGCAATTCAGGTATCACATCATATGAGCCCTTTATCTGCTCTTGTTTTAACCAAGAAATTCTTAGTCTTAGAATAAAGACCACGATGCAAGAACGCTTTCTTATTTGGCGGCATCGTTCTGTCGATTATGCTAGGGATCTAAACGACAACTCGTAAGCACGACATATATCCTAACTGACGTATCGGCGCGTGTAGTAGTATTTGTTATTCTTTCATGTTGTGTGGCCAACACCCAGACCGACTTATCCGAGACGCCAAAAACGCTAAAATAATGGACGCAAGAACTAGCAATTTATTTACATGTTGTCGCTCTGCCCGGTATAAACATGTCGTATTGGCGAGTTTATTTCGTCGCTGTGGTGTGTTAGAGGGGCTCAAATTCGCAAAGTGCGGAAACGCCAAAACAACAAGTTCCTTCATTTGTGTGGGAAATGTTCATGAACTTATTTCCCTCAAAGCACCTGATTAAAGAACGGCATGCAGTGGTCAGATTCTGACATAAGATTGAGGATCTGCGCATAGTACATGTTAACCAAAGATCGCCTACAATAGTCCTTGAAAATTATTAGTGCAACAGTTGTAAATTGTTTTTACTTAAAAAAAAAACAGCGATATATAAAAGCAAAGTAAACGTGTTAACCTGTTAACTGCTGCAGCAGGTGGCGGACCCACGTGTTTCCGGAACCTGGGAAACTGACGAGGCCCGTGACCGGAAGTGGCTGTTGTGACAACAACACGTCACGTGCACGACACTCTATCCCCGAAAACTGCGTCTTATTTAGCTTGATCTCAAATTTTGCATTCCGATGTAAGCTAGGTGTCGATACCCCAAAACGATTATTATCAGTTTTTAAACTATTGTTATCAATTGTAAAACTATTAATTTGTGTCGTAAAAGTTCCGCAGTATAACACTACTGTAAAAATAAATAGTAAGAACACAAACACAACGTATTTCCTTATTTTTCGAACTGGAAGTTTATGCAATACCATCTTCGTTGTTTAATTATATTCGTTAAACTAATACATGCATTTCTATCGATTTAATGATGATGTTATTATTCAGCTTAACTTCAAAACTGTAAAGTCACTCTGCTATACAACTGCCGTGAATTGATTTTGACAATTGTTGTCCTACGACAGAACACAATGCTGATCAGATAAACACATAGACAAAAGAATATCGAGCTTAACCCTTTGCATGCTGGGATATTTGTCGTCTG